>PVJC01043594.1:0-14461 GCA_004026665.1 Murina feae
ATGTTCATCAGGAATATAGCCTTTAATTTCTTTTTCTTTGTAGTGTTCTTATCTGGTTTTGGAATTAGGATAACTCCAAATTATCCTGGCCTTGTAAAATGAGTTTTGGAGTTTTACCTCCTCTTGACTTTTTGGACTAATTTTGAGAAGGATAGGTGTTAATTCTTCTTTGAATATTTGGTAAAATTCACCTGTGAAGCCATTTGGTCTAGGACTTTTGTTTGGAAATTTTTTTTGTTGCTGCTTCAATTTAGTTAGTTGCAATTGGTCTATTTGGAATTCTAATTCTTTCTGATTCAGTTTTGAAAGATTGTATGCTTGTGGGAATTTATCCATTTCATCCAGATTATCCAATTGTTATTCACAATATTTTCTTACAATCCATTGTATTTCTGTGGAGTTAGTTGCTACTTCTACTCTTTTACTTATGATTTTATTTATTTGTGTCCATGCTCTTTTTTTTCTTGATGAGTCTGGTTAAATATTTGTCAATCTTTATTATTTTTTCAGAGAACCAGGTACTGTTTTCATTGCACTTTTGTATTGTTTTTTTTTTTTTAAGACTCTATTTCATTTATTTCTGCTCTGATGTTTATTATTTCTTTTCTTGTACTCACTTTAGGCTTTATTTGTTGTTCTTTTTAAAATCACTTTAAGTGTAAATTAGCTTGTTTATTTGAGATTTTTCTAGTTTCTTAAGGTAGGCTATGAATTTCTCTCTTAGGACTTTTGCTGTGTCCCTTAGATTTTGGGTTGTTCTGTTCTCATTTTTATTTGTGTCAGTGTATTTTTTGATTTCTTCCTTAATATTATTGTTAACCCAATAATTGTTTATTAACATGTTATTTAGTCTTCATGTCTTTGTGTATTTTCAGTTCTTCTCTTGCTATTGATTTCTAGTTTAACACCATATGGTCAGAGAATATGCTTGATATAATTTAAATCTTCTTAAATTTACTGAGACTTCTTTTGTTTCCTAACATGTGGTCTATTATAGAAAATGTTTTTTGTGCACTTTAAAAGAATGTATATTCTGCTGCTTTGGGTGAAATGCTCTGCAGATATCAATTAAATCCATTGTGTGTGTCATTTAAGGCTGCTACTTTCTTGTTGATTTTCTGTCTGGAAGATTTACTTATCAATGTCACTGGGGTGTTAAAAATTCCCTACTATGATTTTAATACTGGCTATATCTCCTTTTTCGTCTGTCAAGATTTGCTTTATATATTTAGGTGCTCCTATGTTCGGTGCTTAAACATTTACGAGAGATATATTTTTTTGTTGGATTGCTCCCTTTATCATTATGTGGTGTCCTTCTTTGTCTCTTAACTATAACTTTTGTCTAAAGTCTGGTTTGTCATATATAAGTACTGCTACCCCAGCTTCTTTTTATTTCCATTTGTATGAACTGTTTTTTAAATCCTTACTTTTAATCTGTGTGCATCTTATGTCTGAGATGGGTCTCTTATAGACTGCATATATATGGGTATTGTTTTCTCATCTATTCAGCTACCCTCTGTCTTCTGATTGGTGCAATTAAGTAACTTACATTTAGAGTGACTGTTAATAGGTACATACCTATTGCCATTTTATTCTTTTAACTATTCTCCTTCTCCTCATCCTCTACCACCTCCCCTTTTTCCTCCTCCTCTATCCTCCTCCTCCTAATTCCAGAAGGCCCTTTAACGTTTCATGTAATACTGCTTTGGTGGTAACAAACTGCTTTAGCTCTTTCTTCTTTGGGAAGCTATTTATTTCTTCTTTAATTTTAGATGATATCCTTGCTAGGTAAAGTAATATTCATTGTGGATCCTTGATTTTCATCATTTAGAATAGCTTATGCTAATCCTTTCTGGCCTGAAATGTTTCTATTGAGAAATCAGCTGACAGTCTTATGAGAGCTTTTTTATAGGTAACTAACTGCCTTCTCTTGCTGCTTTTAATATTTTATCTTTGTCTTTAACTTTTGCCATTTCAATTGTGATCAGTTTTGGTGTGGGCTTCTTTAGATTTATCTTATTTGGTACTCTTGTGTCCTGAACTTGTGTTTCCTTTTCCTTCACCAGGTTAGGGGAGTTTTTGGTCATTATTTCTTCCAATATGTTCTTGATCCCTTGCTCTCTTTCTTCTTTGTCTGGTATCCCTATGATATGGATGTTGTTATACTTCATGTTGTTCCAATAGTCCCTTAAACTATCCTCATTTTTAAAAATTCTCTTTTTATTTTACTGTTTTGATTGGGTATTTTCTGCTACCTTTTCTTCCAAATCACTGATTTGATCTTCTGGTTAATCTAACTTATTGTTTATTCCAACAAGTGTATTTTTCATTTTAGATGTTGTATTCTTTACTTCTTATTTTTTTAAATAGTTTCTATGTCCTTTTTATGTTTGCCATCTCTTTGTTGAAATTCTCACTAAGTTCCTTGAGCATCCTTATATATTTTTCTGAACTCAATAGATGGTAAATTTCTTGCCTTTGTTTCACTTAGCTCTTTTTCTGGAGATTTCTCCTGTTCTTTCATTTGGGAAAATATCTTTGTTTTTCCATTTGGCTGACTCTTTGCTTTTGTCTCTATGCATTAGGTAAATCTACTATGGCTTCCAGTCTTCATAGGGTGGTCTTATGTAGTAAGTGTCCTCTGGTGCAGTTTTCTTGATCACCTGATCTGGGTGGTCCAGGAATGTCCCTTGTGTGGATTCTGTGGGTCCTCATGTTGTAACTGTTTTGGTTGCTATTGTCCCATTCATGTGTGAGGTCGATCCTCAGACTGGCTGCCTATGAGGATTAACCCTGACCACAGTATATGAGCTGCTGTGCAGGTGCTGATCACACAAAGCTGAATTTGACTCAACAGGATCTGCCAAGATCTTCCTTTGGATATGCCCCTTGTGAAGCTAAATGGATCCTGTTGTGGTGTTTTTTGAAGTTGGCCACTGATTGTATTATTTTAGGTCCTCTTGTTAGGGCCAATGTCAGACTCTGTCTGTGACTGTCCCTGGGCAACCTGTTTGAAGCTACAAAGTGATCCACAGTTATGGCTGCCTCTGTTGTTCCTGGGTGTGCATGGAAAGGACCACACTGCAAACTAAGGACCACTAGCTATGGGTTGAGACCCCTCACTTTTAAGGGGGACCTTTGAAACTGAGATATTACTCTGAATCTCAGCCGCTGGGAGCAGGGCAAGGCCTTTTTGTCTCCCGGCCCTTTTTGTCAGTCTGGATGTGATTTCTTCTATAAACCCTTGTTTTTAAGACTTCTCTTCAGCTAGTCTCTCTTTGTATATTTAAGTTGATTGTTCTATATTTTAGTTGTAATTCCAGTTTGGTCCTAGGAAGAGGTGAGTGTAACATCCACTTAGTTCACTACCATTTGAATCTCTATCCTGGGGTTCTTTTACTAGGGCTTTGATATATACATGCATATAAAATGCATCAATGGGGAAAAAAAAGAATGTTTCAAATTGTGAAAATTTTCTCTGAGCCTAGTATTTGCTGACCTTTGCTGCAAGGCCTCAGCATTTTATGCTCCCCGTGTGCTCACTTAGTGACATGCCCACATAAAGCTTTGCTTTGCTGTCTCAAAATTATACTTGGCAAATCTTGGTCTGGAGATCCTTTGTGAAAACTTTGTAAGAAAGGGCTCTTTGTGGAAATAAAAGTACCCAACTGAGGTAGTGTACATGTTAGTAGATGTTATTAGTTTTTGGCAGTGGATAATTGTCATGTCTGAGATGTGTTCTTGCACCTAAATGAATATGCCAAATGCTGTGAGGGAATAATATTTCTTATTTTACTTTGTTTTATTTAGCTTAATTTACTTTTAGCCAGGAGGAGAGCTATTGAAATGTAGTCTAAACACCAATAAGGTGGGGCTCTGGTTTCACAGAAATCCATGTTCAAGTTGGAAAATACCTCAAAAGGTTCTAGAGCCAAATCCAGCCCAGTGCCTGGGTTTATTGGAACAAAGCCACACCCTTTGATTTACTCATTGATCACTGCTTTTGCTCCACAGTCACATAGTTTGAGTAGCTGGGCAGAAACTATTATAGTATAGTGACTATGCCAGTAATGACCTGTTTACTTAAACTCAATTCAATGTCAGCAAAAATAACTTTAAATATTTGGAAAAGTATACAGATAGAATTTAGATGTTGGCAAAAAAAAAACAAAACAACACCACCACAAAACACTATTAAGAAATGAAGTGCCAGATATGCTTTGTTGAAAAATTGTTTAATAATTATTTTGTTTGAGAGAAAAAAATGAAGAGAATGACTTGAACTTTGGTGAAGAGAATGACTTGAACTTTGGTGAAGAAAAATAATGTAAAATAGAAGGTGTTTTAGTAGAGGTGACATAAAAATTAGGAAGACAGGTACAAATGATACTTGTTCTTAAAGTTCTACACATCAAAGAGTGCAAGCAGCATTGCAAATGTCATTATTCAGTCTGACACTAGCTGGTACTAAAATGAATAGACATAAATGAGTTTATTTATTTTCAAGGTCTTTTAAATATTGAATCAGAAAATTAAATCTGATTTATAAAATGCCTTGCTTTTGCAGAAACAACCCCATACAAATCATGGTTGTTGTCGGAACTCTTTTTCCATTGTGTATGTTAGTTGTATGTTTGCTGAGTAAATTGAGGAACCTAGGAAGTGTTCTAAAGAGCCCTAGGAGTTTGGATGTGGTATTCTCAAAGGGAAAAGATAATTCTAGTCTTACTCATAGGATAGATATGAAAACAGAGCTAAGGTGGGCAACTGATGGTCCTGAATTCAGTGAATCCTACATAGTGCTGAGAAAGAAAAAGTTCTAAGGTCTGAGCCTATCATTACTGGAGTAGAGTTCATCACATGCTTTGATATGATAGACTTTGAAACAAGGCACTAGCTGAGGGTGTTAAACCTGGCCCTTTATTGTTTAACTTCAGGAGAAACTGTGTGACAGGCGTTGGGGTGAGACCGCCAGTAGGGGACTGGCAGTACCGCAGTCTCTTTGTTATAAGGAGGTTTCTAATATTAGACCTATTGTTGCTGAGGTCCCAAGCAGTATCACTGAATCATAGTTCCTCCATTTATTCAAAATAAAAGTTTTGAGTGATCAATGTTTGCTGGGTAATATCTAAGATCTGACTTCCCAAGATTAGAAAATGCATAATTTCTGCCCTTAAGAAACTCACCTCAGCTATTCAATGGTGAGCATGGCATGTTGTCATTATTTATAGATAGAGGCTAACAAAGATGTGTGCACACCTTGGAAAAGGTAGTTCTTCAGATAAGGGATCATTGACCCACAGTTTCCATAAAGTAGAAATTGAGGGGAGAGAAAGAAGGGATTCAAGTGAATGTGAGTTGCTTCCAGGTAGAGTGAGTCGGGGTGGAGTTAATGGACACTCAAGGAGAGAACTTAGGAAGGAAGGGGAGGGATATCACTGAAGTCAGAAAAGGTCCTCAAGGGGAAGGTCATTGTTGGTCTTATGATAGAAAGTATAACTTTACTAGTAATTAGATGGTATCGAGGCAATTGTGTAATAGCTTGTGAGAACTGGAGGGGACCTGATCTGTCATCTAGTTATCCCACTCCCCTTTTCAACTCAACAAAGAGAATCCTAGAAGGGTGGATGGACTTACTTTAGTTGAAAGGGACACTTAGCTTTTTCTTTTTTAAAAAATAAAAATATGCAATGAACACATTGTATCTAAATTCACCCACTGCTTTTCAGTGATTGTCTAAGTGTTCTGTTAACTATTTGACACTGGTCACTCTTTTCTATTTAAAATTTCTGGTGCTTTTGGTGGCACCACATCCTCCTGTTTTTTTCTCCTGTTCTTCTGACAAGTCTTTTTCAGCCTCCTTTTTTAGGTTCTCTTATTAAACTAATTCTCTACATTCTGCTCCCTGGGGTTTTGTCTATCGTGTGTGTGTGTGTGTGTGTGTGTGTGTGTGTTAATCCTCACCCAAGAATATTTTTTCATTGATTTTTAGAGAGAGTGAAGAGGGGGAAGAGACACAGAGAGAGGAACATCAGTGTGAGAAAGACACATCAATTGGTTGCCTTCTGCATGCACCCCAACTAGGACTGGAAATCGAGCTTGCAACCAAAGTACATACCCTTGATAAGAATTGAACCCAGGACCCTTCAATCTGAGGGCCAATACTCTATCCACTCAGCCAAACTGGCTAGGGCTTGTCCATCTTTTTTACTTCTACAATCCCCATTCATTTTCTGAGCAGTCCAATCTAATTGGCCATGACTTTACTGTCTGTAAATTGATAATTCTTAAACATACATATCAAGCTAAGATCTGTCTTCTGGATTCTGGGCCCTCATTCCAACATCATACTGAATGTCTCCAATCAACTCTCCAATGTGAGCCTTAAACTCAATAAACATAAAACTAAAATTATCATCATATCACCACACACTCACCTTGTGCCCCAAATCTCTTCCTCTTCTATTTCCTATTTTCCTTGGCACCATAACCTTTGGCTCCTCAAACCACAAATGCAAGTTTCATCTTTGATTTGTTCCTTATCTTCTGTTGAACATTTCTTTTTTTACCTGTGCAATTTTTTCCCTCACTATCCCTAAAGCTACTGGGTTGAAGGGCCATCCTTTCCAGAATGGATTGTCAGTCTGCAAAAAACAAATTGGCATCCTTGCCATCATTCTTGCCTACCCTAACCACTATCCACATGACCGAGGGGAACTTTGCTGAAGGAGAAAGCCTAATCCTATCATTTTTTTCTGCTAAGTATTCTTTGAAGGCTTTCTATCATCTGGAGGGTCAAAAATCCTTAGCATGGCACAAGCCCTTTCAACACTTTTATGTCAGAAAAGTGTTGAAAGCATTGTCCATTCTGACTTCCTGGATAGGCTCTCCTTTGCTGGTGCCATGTAAACAACCTCACTGGCATTTTCAAGGGGAGTTGTCATCTGAAGGCAGCATGTGATGGAAAATTCTGTTATGTTCCTTTGCCAGAAATTATTTTATGCCCATTAGCGGGGAAAACATGTGACATATCAAGTTTTGGTAAAAATATGAAGAAATAGGAATTCAAGAATTGTTGGTGGTCCTTTGGGTAACTTAGCAATAACTAGTAAACTCATATATGTATATATCCTTCAACCAGTAATTGATGCTTCCAAGTCTATACTCCAAAGAAACTAGAGCACACAGACATGTGTAGAAATGTTTGGAAATAATTATTACATCTGTGTGCAGTAGCAAAAACATGGAAACATCTTGAATGTTCAACCTGAGAAGAGAAAGATGGGGGCAAAGTCATTTAGTGGAATACCATACAGCAGTTGTAATAAATCTACTGGGAGCTGCCAGAATCAACATGGGTGTATATAAAAATATAGTGTGCTGCAAGAAAAACAAGTTGCAGAATAATAAAGTGTTATACCATTTATAAAATTAAAAAGCATGCAAAAATCTAATTTAATAAAAGAGTAATATGCAAATTGGCCCTCACTCTGTTATACCAAAGCCACGCCCACCATCCAATCAATGCGACTATATGCAAATTAACCCAGCCAAGATGGCGGCCAGCAGCCATGGAGTTGGAATAAGCAAGAGGCTTGCCCCAGTGATGGAGGAAGCTAAGGCTCCTGTCTGCCTAGGTCGGCTGTGGCCTCCGCTCAAGGCAACAAAGTTTCAATTATAGAAGATAAACAAACCTCAGATACTTGCTTCCAGCCTTGGGCTCAAGGAAGCGATGGGAGCCTGGGTTGTTAGGGGCAATCCGACCTGGGCTCCTGTTAAAGAAACAAAGTTTCAACTTTAGAAGTTAAATAAAACCCAGATACCAGCTTCCAGCCAGCCTTGCTGCAATAGCCATCAGCCCCTCTCCCAGGCTGGCCAGGTAACCCAGGGGGGGACACCTACCACAGGGGGAGCTCTGCTCAGCCACAAGCCAGGCTTCCAGCTGCCAGCACAGCAGTGGTGGTGGGAGCCTCTCCCATCTCCTCAGCAGAGCTAAGGATGTCCGACTACATCTTAGGCCTGCTCTCCACTGGCCTCGAGGGCCCCTGGGTTGCCAAAGGGATGTCTGGCTGCTAGCTTAGGCCTGATTGCCCGGGGAGCAGGCCTAAGCCAGCAGGTGAACATTTCCCAAGGGGTCCCAGATTGCTAGAGGGCACAGGCCATGCTGAGAGACATCCCCGAGTGCACAAATTTTTGTGTACTGGGCCTCTAGTATTAAATATTTTTTAAAAATAAATCTTTATTGTTCAGATTATTACAGATGTTCCTTTTTTTAACCCCCATAGTTGCCCTCCACCAGGTTCCCCCCCATCCTGTGCCCTTACCCCTACCACTGTCTTCATCCATAGATGTAAGATTTTTGTCCAGTCTCTTCCCATACCTCTCATACCCCTTTCCCCCCTGAGAATTGTCAGTCCATTCCCTTTCTATTCACCAGTATATACTGTTCATCAGATATTTCTATTGACTTAATTGTTATATTCACTTGTTGATAGATATATATTTGTTGTCACTTTGTTGTTCACAATTTTTATTTTTTACCTTTTTCTTCTTCTTCCTCTTCCTAAAGAATGCTCTTCAGCATTTCAAATAATCCTGGTTTGATGGAGATGAACTCCTTTAGCTTTTTCTTGTCTGTGAAGCTCTTTATTTGACCATCAATTTTACATGATAGTTTTGCTGGGTAGAGTAATCTTCATTGTAGGTTCTTGCTATGCATCACTTTGAATATTTCTTACCACTCCCTTCTGGCCTGCATGGTGTCTGTTGAGAAATCAGCTGACACTCATATGGGTACTCCCTTGTAGGTAACTAACTGTTTTTCTCTTGCTGCTTTTAAGATTCTCTCTTTGTCTTTTGTCCTTGGTATTTTAATTATGATGTGTCTTGGTGTGGTCCTCTTTAGATTCTTCTTATTTGGGATTCTCTGTGCTTCCTGGACTTGTAAATCTATTTCTTTCACCAGGTATGGGAAGTTTCCTGTCATTATTTCTTCTACTAGTCTTTCAATATATTGCTCTCTCTCTTATTCTGGCATCCCTATAATTCTGATGTTGATACGTTTGAAGTTGTCCCAGAGGCTTACACTATCTGCATAATTTTGGATTCTTTTTTCTTTTTGCTTTTCAGGAAGGGTGTTTTTTGCTTCCTCATATTTGAAATCTTTGGCTTGATTCTTGGGATCCTCTAGTTTGCTGTTGGATCTCTGTATATTATTCTTTATTTCAGTCAGTGTATGCTTAATTTCTGATTGGTCCTTTTCCATTTTTTTGGTATTCTCATTAAGATCCTTGAAGGTCTCACTTAGTTCCTCGGAGGTTCTAGAAAATTCTTGAGTAGCTTTATAACTGTGGTTTTGAACTCTATATTCAGTCATTTGCTTTCCTCCATTTCTGTCATTTGTGATCTGTTTCTTTGTCTCTGCATTTTGGCTGCTTCCCTGTGTTGATAGAGTGGCTTTCTATGCTAGGTGTCCTATAGGGCCCAGTGATTCAGCCTCCCCAGTCACCTGCAGTGAACACTCTTGGTGTACACCTTTGAGGGTTGGGTGCACACTATTGTTGTAGTTAAGTCTTGATTGCTGTTGGTGTCACTGAAAGGAAATTATCTCTAGGCCTTTCTCCTCATTGTTTGGGGTTTCGAATTTTTGGAGTTCTTTGTCCCAGCTGCAGTCTGTTAGGTTAGGCTGCAGGCAGACAGGCGCACAGCTTGAGTGGGGTTGTAAATTGGGTGGGGTGGGGTCTCAGAATCACTGGGGTGGAGCAACCCATGATGGCTGTCTCTCAGCTTTTCCCCGTTTTAGCGTCTCCATGCCCTGGTGTCTGCACACCCCTGAGTCCCTGAGTCTCGGAGATCTGCGTCAGTGATAGCTGTGAACAGCTCTGCTAGAATGCCACTCGTCTTCCGCCTCAATGCCAGACTGCTCACAATGCGTTCAGTGTGACCCTGGAGTTTGTAATTCCCCTGCCAAGCCACGGACCCAGGTGCAGCCGCCACCATCGTTTGCCCGTGCTGCCACCGTTTCACGTGAGTCCGTACCTCTCTGTTTTGGTGCCAGGATCTTCTACTCTGTCTCAATGCACCCCTTCTCTTGCCTTCTAGTTGTAAAGCTTCCACTCCCTGGGTTCTGGAGGATGGCTGTTTAGTTTTATAGTTGTATTTTTTAAAAATGTATTTTTATTGATTTTTCACAGAGAGGAAGGGAGAGGGATAGAGAGTTAGAACATCGATGAAAGAGAAACATCGATCAGCTGCCTCCTGCACACTCCCCACTGAGGATGTGCCCGCAACCAAGGCACATGCCCTTGACCGGAATCTAACCTGGGACCCCTGAGTCCACAGGCCAATGCTTTATCCACTGAGCCAAACCAGCTAAGGCTATAGTTGTATTTTTTTAATGTGGTGTGGGAGGCTGCACATTTAGGTATATGTCTTATGCCGCCATCTTGGTTGTCTAGTATTAAATATTTTTAACATTTTTGGTAAATCTATTAAGGTATGCAGGAAATATAAACACTGACTTCCCAGAGGTGTAGAGAAGGAGGAGAATGAGATTATGGGAAAGTATCTGCAATGTTTTATTTAAAATAAACTACAATTCAGAGGCTTAATGACTGCCAAATTGTACCAATTAGCCAGGCTTCTGTTAGTTTAAAGAGTAAAAATAGCCCAAACTGGTTTGGCTCAGTGGATAGAGCATCAGCCTGCAGACTGAAGGGTCCCAGGTTCGATTCCGATCAAGGGCATGTATCTTGGGTTGCAGGCACATCCCCAGTAGGACGTGTGCAGGAGGCAGCTGATCGATGTTTCTCTCTCATCGATGTTTCTAACTCTCTATCCCTCTCCTTTCCTCTCTATAAAGAAATCAATAAAATATATTTTTTTAAAAAGAGAAGGAATAGATAGTAAAGTTAGGATTTAAATATTAAAAAGTAAAAGTGTGTTTTTGGAAAACGTAAGTATCAAAATAAACCCAATGCCTTGCGTAATTGTGGGTGGATACATAAACGATTTTTTGGTTTTTGCCAAAAAGTCTCTCTTCTATCAGAAGAGTGTTGAAAGCATTGTCCATTCTGACTTCCTGAACATGCCCTACTTTGCTGGTGCCATGTAAACAACTTCACTGGCATTTTCAAGGGGCGCTGTCATCTGAAGGCAGCATGTGATGGAAAATTCTGTTATGTGCCTTTGCTAGTTCAGTCCTTTTTCACCTGACCTTTAACTGTTTAATTTGTCATGATTCCATCCTCTTGACACTATCTGTTATTTTCCTAAATGATTGCATCCACATTTAAATCTCAAGTTCAAATAACTAATTTGAGCTCTAGATAGGAAATAGCCAACTGCTCACTCAACATCCCAGTGGACATCTCATGGACAACTCAGAGTCCAAATGTGATACTAAATTCATTATCTTTCCACTCACTTCCCCAAGCATATTCTTGCTATATTTTCTTCCCCAGGATACAGTTTTGTCATCCACCCAACTGTACCTTCCAGAAACCTGAGAGTTATTATTGACATTCCCTCTCTCTTTATATCCAATCCATCACTAAGTTCTGTTGATTCTGCCTTATAAACTGATCTCAAATATATTGACTTTTCTACAAATTCATTACTGCCTTTAGTTTTCCTGGCCTTTGATGGCCTCCTTACAGGTGTCAGTCACCCCACCCCTCCCCATCCATATTTTATGAGCCTCTACCCCCCTAAGCTATTTTCTATTCTATTTCCAGAATGATATCTTAAAAATATAAATCTGAATGTATCACCCTACCTTAAACATATCCTTAGTTCTTCATTGTTCTGGGTCCCATCCTAGAATTCTTCATAAGATCTACAGAACATGGTCTCTTCCCATCTTGGAAGCCTCATCCTATTGTAGTTTTCTATTCTTCTCTGTACTAGCATCCAGCCATACTGCAACCCTTTTAATTCCTCAAATGCATCAAGCTCCTTTCCAGTTCATAGTGATGTTTTCTTCTGCTTCCTTTGCCTGTAAAACTGACTCCTACGCTACTGCTTCCCAATCCTTCCATCTAAGACATGCCTCTTCATTCTTTAGCTCTCAACTCAATCAGTACTTTAGGGAAGTCTTCTGTGACCACCTTAGGTGGGATTATTTGTAATCCCCAACTCTGCAATTGTTGATAGTATTTAACTAAAAAGTAATTAAACTCTCAATTGCATAATTGTCTTCTTGTTCCTTTGCTAGTTCAGTCCCACTAGACAGTAAGTTTTACAAGAGCAGGACAATGTGTGCTGTTCACTGCTGCCCCCAACGACTAGCTCAGTGCATTGCAAGTGGTGCCTGAGTGAAAGGCTGGACTTCTGGAATGGCTGCAGAGAAGGACCTACAGCAGTGCACAACATTTGGAAATCAGTCCTTTTTATTATTTCAGAAAAAAAAGTCTGAGGTAATAATTTGAAAAAACTTTAAACTTCTGAGACATTGTATATGTAGATACATCTTCAATCTGTATTAGTTTTCCTAAGCCAAAGTGTGTTTCCTTGAAAACTGATCAAAGCCCTGTGCATGTTAGATATAGGTTTGGTTTCGGGGCTGTGGAGTTTATGCTTGGGAATGCCTCATTAGAACACTTTTTAGGATGACCCTTCAAATAGCTCACAGCCCTTCAAATAGCTCCATAGCATTAGTTGTGGGTTGGTGAGTAAAGAGAAGAGAAATTATTTTTTCTCAGGAATTGAGTGATTCTTGTCTTTGGAATTGAAGGAAAATGGATTTTGGATTCAGATCTGCATTAGGATCTCAATTTTTTTTCACTTAAACAATTTTTTTTAGCTAAACTTTTTAACTGCTGCAGGCTTCAGTTTCTTCATTTATGGAACTGAATCTGTTTCTCCTTCAAGTGAACATTTACGGAAAAGACATAGACTTATTGACATAACATTTATCAGGCTCTGAGCACAGTGCTTGCTGCTGGTAGAGACCCAATGCGTTTCAGCTCTTTTCACTTTCCTTCGAACTGCAACCAGTTCAGTTGTCCTTGAATTGAGAACCAGAGCCCCAGATAATTTAAATTAGACTTTTGACACTTAAACCCCCCCAACCCCTTTACTAGAGCTCAGTCTCAAAAACTATTTGACTAGACTGAGTAAAAGATTGTATGATCATAACACACATCAATCAAGGTGCCTGTATGCATCTGAACAAAACTGACAATGAAGCAAGGATAAAAGAGGAACTCCCATAGGTGGAAGACTTTTGGCAATATACTACCTCATTGTAAGAAAAAAGCCTGTCTTACCAGGGCTGGAAGCTATTCAGTCATCACCTTCCTAGAATACGATGGTGGATGTGTTCTAAAGAGTAGCTGGAAGAAGGACCAACATGTATCTCCTTGCATTGGAGAGTGATTTATCCATCCCTCAGCTCACTCACCTCACAAATGTTTGAGTGCTCAGGTTATGTCAGGCACTGTCAGCAGCATAAGTCCAACAGCAAACAAGACACAGCTCTGCTCTGGTGGAGGAAAGGGAGTAGGGGATAATAAGCAAATATAATTGATGTTGGGTGGAGGTAAATGCAATAGCACATAAAAAAGGATAAGGAAATAGTGTGTGTGTGTGTGTGTGTGTGTGTACTGTTTTATACAAGGTGGTCTATGAAAGTTTCTTAAAGAGATATTTCAACAGAGGCCTGAATGTAGTCAGAAAGCAAGTCTTGTGGGTCGCTGAGAGAATGGTTTCCAAAGAGAGGTGACAGCAAGCATGAAGGTGCTAGACAGCATGATTGATGTGTCTGAAGAAAGGCAGGGAGTGGAGCAGTGGGAGTACAGCAAGCTAGGGGAAGAGGATGTGGGGGGTGGGCAGCACACCACACTGAGATTTTGTCTTTGAATCCAAGAGAGATTGGTAGCCATGAGGGAGTTTTGAGCATGATCTCATTTACCATTTAATAGGATCACTGTGGCTGCCATGGGAGAATAGATTGTTGTGGGGCAGAAGCAGGGAGACTAGTTTAGGAGGCTGTTACTGAAACTAGATGAGAAGTATGTTTCCCTCAGTATGAGCTATAAAAATTTTTAAATAAAATATACCTCCATATAGTATTTTTTCCAAATAAAACAATTTTTTTCTACTGTCTACTAACTACTACATTAAACACAACCTATTTCTCTTTGTTTATTATTATACTAGAGGCCCAGTGCACAAAACTTTGTGCACTAGGGGGCGGGGGGGTTTCCCCAGCCTGTGCCCTCTCGCAGTCTGAGACCCCTTGGGGGATGCTGGTGTTCCTGGCCAGCCTGGGTGAGGGGCTGATGGCTGTTTGCAGGCTTGCCAAGCCCCCCAGTGGGGACCCTCACCCCATGGGAGTGTGGCCAGCCTGGGTGAGGGGCTGAGGGCCATTTTCAGGCTATCCACAGTCCCTTCAGGGTTTGGGTACCTACTAAGATGCCTGGCTGGAAGCAGGTATCTGTGGTTTGTTTATCTTCTATAA
>PVJC01043595.1:0-14424 GCA_004026665.1 Murina feae
CTCCTGCCGCAATGGAAAGGGCTGTTTACTCAGGTCCGGGAGTGGCGGCCGCCATGTTGGCTGGGCTAATTTGCATACAGCCGCTCTGATTGGCTGGTGGGCGTGGCTTACCCTGTCTCGGAGAAACGGTTAATTTTAATATTTCGCTTTTATTAGTTTAGATAATAGAAAAAATATGAAAAGAAGAAAAAAATGAAAGGAAAACCTCCACATATTAGCAGTTCTATTTGAATGGCAGGGTTATAAGAGTTTATTTTTTTCTTTGCTTTTCTGTATTTTCTAAATTGGTCCTGTGTTACTTTTACAGTCATGAGGAGTTAAGAGTATTCAGCAAAATGTGGACTCTCAATATTTGGTGCTATGTGTTTTGTAATGCTTATGGTTTTTATTCTGTAAACCAGATGGGGTTGTGTGTTTTTTCCTCCCCTTTTTGATAATGTATTGCATTCTGTTTTGCAGATGAGAAGTTTAAATGACTGTGTCATGAGAGTGGGCTGCACACATCATTGATCTGAAAACCTCCATTGAAAAATTGTATAGGGTTTAGTCAATAGGAAAAATAATGGTCTGGAAAGTTATATTTATATTTCAAGTACACCTGTTTCTAAGTATATTTGTGAGGACTGTTTTACTCTCTGTCTTTTGTGTGTTGCTGAAGAATCTTACTTCAGGATAGGCTAATCAACAGTGAATTTCAGTAAGGACAGTAAATAATGGAGATCATTGGATTTATATTGAGATCATTTTCGCAAAGTATATCTTAGAGATTTGGCCTTTTCTTTATCTTAAAGCAAAAAATATTTTTTTAAAGCTTTTGAGGGGGTAAAGGGATATTTTATTAGAGTGTAAACCACGGCATTTTAGTAGGCATTTCCTTTTATAATGACTATTTGAAAGGTGCTTGATGCAGCCTCTTCATTTTCACAAATAGATTGTATTCTGCTCTTTTTACTTATGAGACAGACGGGTTGCCGAGCAGTGACCCTTTTGAGCTTCTCTCTCTCTGTTACTGAGTACCTTTATTACTTAGGGACATAAGTTTGTGGTATGAACTTTCTGTACAGTTTTTTAATATAGTCTAATTAATTACTGAAAATGTCCTCTAAATGATGATAATTCCGTTTGTACATGGATAAATAAAAACATTGTAAAAGGAATCTACATGATGTCTTAAAACTTTTTTTGAGTTTAAAAAAAATCTTAAAATACTGATTGTAACTCTTATTTATGTGGAAGATTATAAGAAAATATGTGTTGGAATAAAGAAAATTTACCTAATTATTCATTGAAAAATTATGAGGATTAGCTTTTTCTTCAGTATAGGACCTTAAAGTGATATTTATGTTTTTCACATTAAATAAAATGTGGGTATGAAATTTCTCTGACAGATTTAAATGCTTTTTAGTTGACTTATTAGTCTTAGCATATTAAAGTCAAAGACTTTTTCATGTGTTTTGCTATCTAAGGGCACACAGATATTTTAGACATAACAAACTAATGAGTTTAGCTGATTATATTGTTTAAAGTACATGGCATAATATTGTATGCCTAAAGTTTCTGGGACAGATTGGGAGTGCATTCCTTTTCAGGGTCAGTTTACTTTGAACCATGTTTCTGATTTACGTGTATTGTGTCATTATTCAGTTGTTGGTTCTGTGGGCTTGACTGCCCTGTTCTGTTCTAGCCCCTGGGGAGCGAATGCTGGCCTCAGAGTTGGGGAGGGTGCAGGAGGTCAGCTGCTGCTGCTTGAGGGCTGTGGTCTGGCCCTGCCCTCGTCTTTCCACTACCTCTGTGCCTAGCACAGTGACCTGCTTCCATTGTTTTCAGTTGAATCAGGTTCCGTCCCTTCTCAGGGGCTTTGTCCCTGCTCCCTTTGCTTAGGATATTTTGTCCAGGATTCTCTATGACCTGGTTTCACCTGATTTCCAACAATCTTAGCCCCAGATCAGAACCTGTTAGGACTCATTCCTATGGGAACTAACTCTTCCTGTGGTCTTGGAAAAACCCTGTGCTTTTGCTTCTTAATTTACCTGAGCCTATAATGAGGAATTTGTGATGGGGTGGGTTTCTGCCTCTTCCTTTAGATTGTAAGTTCTTTGAGGGCACAAACTGTGTCTGTTAGTGTTAATAATGATTGTCGATAGTGCCCAGCACCAAATAAATATTTTTTGAGTTATGCATAAATAAAATGAGTAAACTTGAGTAACTTTTTTGAAGGATACATTGGAAATGTGAACAGGAAGACCTAAACGGGGTAGAGTGGTAGGCTGCATGCCTTTTGGCTTAGCAATTCCATTTCTAATAGTTTATCTGAAGGAAACCATCAGACAGACGCACATTTTTATATATTTTAAGGAAGTATCTTCTTTGCATGATTGCTTATAACAGCCTAAAATAGGGAACCTCCCAGTCAAGTATCTCGTATCATGTGCCTAATGTGAAATAGGAAGCGCCGTTGCATGGTTTCGTTGGCCTGCATCCTGACCTCGGCAGTGATGGCTTTATTATGTGGGAGACTCAGTGCTGCTGTTCTTGTAAAAGCAAACACAAACGTGTCTGAAGGGTATGCATGTGAATGTCTTCGAGTCTGAAGAAAGTGGTATTAGTGTTCAGAAGGGAGGAAGGTAACAGACAGTGTTTTCCAAAGAACTTTGAGGATACAGGAGGGAATGAAAGAGAACCCTGAGTTAGAAATAGAATTTGCATTTACAGGAAGAAAATTGCATGTGATGAGAACCGTAAGAGACAAAGCAATAGAGAATGGGGTATGGGCTAAAGGAAATAATGCACTTACATTTTGATCGCAGTGGTAGCAAAGAACAGCTATAAGTTGTCCACAAGCTGCCCGAGATTTCTGGAATGGCTTCACCTCAGCCTCTTACTACCCCTTGGCCTCTTCTCTTTGCTTATTCTTAGAGAGCTCCCCTGGGGGCAAGGGTGGGGGAGGTTGGTGAACACTGAGCAGAGATTTGCCATTAAGAAGTTGGTGGGGAAAACTTTGATATTTTGTAAGAAATACTGAAAAGTCCTTGACATCGTGCAGGTAGGGCAGGCAGTGCTGCCTTCATTTAAGAGTTATTTTAGAAAGCTTTGGGTTGTTTTCCAGCTGTTGGACTTTGGAAATGCTTTTCTAATCTGACGACAAATTGCATAACTTTTTAATGATTCTTTTACTTAAAGTAATATGCTGTGCAGGAAGCGTATGAGAATGAGAGAAGAATGCCAAGCCTGGCCTGTGTCAGTGGTTGAGTGTTAACCCATGAACCACGAGGTCACCAGTTCCATTCCCCGTCAGGGCACATGTCTCGGTTGTGGGCTGGATCCCCAGTAGGGGGCGCGCAGGAGGCAGCTGATCAATCCTGTGCTCTCACATCAATGTTTCTCCCTCTCGCTCTTTCTCTAAAATCAATAAAAACATTTAAAATAAAATAAATTAGAGGACAAAATCCTAGGGCACACCCACCCACACTTACAGGGTGAGAGCAGGACAAGATGAGAAGGGAAGTGGGAGAGGGTTCATGCTGTGGAAGAAAGGGGGAGTTTAAGAAGAGAGTGAGTGACAGTGGCAAATGCCCTGATGCTCAAGCAGGGTAGGGTGTGGGTGTCCATTCAGTTGTCATTGATAAGTCATTGATGCATTGTTGAGAGCAATTGTAGTGGGACGGGCAGCAGTTGACTTGTAAAGATTTGGAGTGTAACTTCAAGGGAGAAATTGCATCAAAAGAAAAAGAAAGAAGTGTAGTCTCCCCTTGCAAGAAACTAGGCTATAAAAGAAGAGAGAACATAAAGAGTCTCAAATGGCTCTTTCTTTGGTTTTGAGATAACTCTCTCTAAAGGTCTCATTGTTAATGTATTTTTCCACTTGTGGAGTGGAACATTCTCAGACTGATTCGTTAATTTTCTTGGAGTGGCACTTCTTGCTTTTTGTTCATGATTTAACCACTATAAAAACACGCCCAGTTATAGCTTGCGCAAGAATGTAAGTTCTGCTCTTATCAGGGAATAATTAAAGCCATTGCCTCGGAAATTGTTTGATAGATTAAAAAAAACAACAACAACCCTCAACAAAAAGTTGAGAAATGGAAATACTACAGAGATTTGGCTTGTTTACAAGAAAGTAAAAGGTAATCAGAATACATGATTTTGTAAGCTTAGATTATGTTGATTGCAAATGACTTTGAAAAATTTCCCCTCTTTATTGTCTTTGAAATGTGGGCTAAAAAGTGAGAATGCTTGTAGGTATTGTGTGTCCTGGAATTGCAGTGAATTGGAGTTGGTGTTAGAACAAGTAAATCCCAAACAACTTGTGATTTAGTTTTATAGGCACACATTTATAAATTGGGTTTAAGCAGTAATTCCAGGAAAGCATACACAGGAGAACTGTTTGCTGTATATTCCACAAAGATTTAGTGAGTATCATATGTTCAAGCCTCTGTTACGTCCTGCAGGAAGGGAGAGAAGAGGATTTAAATGATGCTGCTCAGACCTGGTAGGAGGAAAGATGTTCCTTCAGAGGGACGGCTGATGGGTCAGAAAAGGAATAGGGCCTTCTGATGGGCCATCAGAGGAGGCTCCTTAGAAGAGGTGGCATTTGAGTTGTTTGCTGAGAGACATCTGTTTGTGCTTTTTGACTGGTCTGTTTTATGTAGTGCCCTTGACAACTATCTTAAAACCTCATTTGATTTTCCAATGCTCTATTATTTACCCCCACCTCCTATCCCTGTATTCCCTGTCAGAAGGTTTTATGATTCCTGTATTTCCTAGGTCCTCTGTTCGTTCTTTTTTCTCTCTCAGAGATATTATTTATGTCTGCAGTTGTAAATATTTGCCTGGACAGATAACTCTAAATCCAGAGCTTGAGCCCAAGCTGTCTCAGATCCTCCATCCTTCATTTCCAACTCATCTCACAGGCAGTTCATGTTGCACTTGTCTGAGTCTGAGCTGTTCCGCACAATGCACAGCCTCATTCAATTCCTCCCACCCTCCTTTTCCCTCCTTTTCTTTCCTTTTCTTCTCACAAGACTATTGAGCAAAACTATATATGCTAGTTTTCTTCTGGTTCCTCAGGCTGAGAATCGCCGTCATTTTTATGTCTCTTTTACCACTTGTGTCCAAATAATCATTTTATTTCTCCTCATTCTTTCCAATATGTCTTAAAATCTTGTTAGTTCTACTAGTGCCCATTATCTGTATGTTTGGATCATTGCAGTGGTCTTCTAAATATTGACCACCTTCTTCCATCATCAGCATCACCATTGCTTATCAAGTGTCTACTATATTGAGTGGCTAGATTATTATGACCACCTGATGTTTGTAGGCAAATTAGCTATAATTTCATGCTTAAGTTGCTAGAGGGCCAGACCATTATAAATAGGGAAGCAGGTTGTTTACCACGACAGTAGAAGTGATTTTTTTCTGAAGATACGGGTAAACAGTGGGATTTAACAGCCTTTGAAAGTCGGATGATTGTTGGCTCTTGGAGCCGTGGAGCGAGTATCAGCAAAACAGCTGAATTCATTAAATATTGAAGAGCTGCTGTTGTTAAAGTGTTTAAAGACTGGACTGTCAGCTGAAAATCTAGATCTGAACATGCGAATTGTGGCCGTTAGTGACTAGTCAATGTTCGGGCATGATGGAGAGGGGCAACACTGGTACAAGATAGCAGAAGGGCGATAGTGCATCAGATTACTGCAGATCTTAGTCAGGGATCCTCTCAAATGATCTCCGAATGCACTTTTCACTGTACACTGCATCGAATGGAATATGGAAGCTGAAGGACTGTTTGAACACCTTTGCTGTCTGCAGTTACCAAGATAAAACGTATCCAATTCACACAGGAACACAAGGATTGGACAGTCGAGCATTGGAAAAAGTCATGTGGTCCGATGAAACATGTTTCCAGTTGCATCATGCAGATGGCAGAGTGAGAATTTGGCGGAAACAGCATGAAAGCACGCACCCCACCTGCATGAGTACAACCCTTCAAGCTGGTGGGGGCAGTGTTATGGTTTGGGGCATGTTTTCCTGGCATGATTTTGGCCCTTTAATTCATGTGGAACAACGTCTGAATAGCACAACATACCTAAGTATCGTTGCTGATCAAGTTCATCCTATCATGTTGATGGCGTATCCCAATGGAGACGGCATCTTGCAACAAGACTGTACCATGGTGCTTGTATTGTGCAGGAGTGGTTTCAAGAACACGAGGGAGATTTTACCTTGCATAGGTGGCCCCCACAATCACCAGATTTCAATGCAATTGAGCATTTGTGGGATGAAGTTAAAAGAGCCATCAGGCAGCTGGTTCCACAACCATCAAATCTCACAGAACTGGACGGTGCTCTTCATCAGGCATGGTATAGATTCCTCGCATCACCTTTCAACATCTCATGGAGTCAATGCCAAGAAGAATCGCTGCAGTATTGAAGGCAAAAGGTGGCCTAATGAAGTACTGATGGAGTGGTCATAATAATCTGGCCACTCAGTATATGTTCAGAATGTTGCTAGGATGCCATGTTCTATATAGATTGAACAGTCAAATAGTGGGGGAGATAAAACAGACTGAAATGATAAAGGAGCCCATCATCAACTCCAAGGTTGATGGATAAGCCCAGTGGGTCAAGGTGCTAAGTCAGCAGGCAGAGTGAGTGAGATTGGGGGTGGCTGGAGGACATAAAAATCATGGTCTGGGAAGATGAGTACTTAGGCATTTGGAGAAGGGATTATTGTTTTTTTTGGCAGATGGTGGCCCTATGGTAAATGTGAGAGGTAGATGTCCACCTGATGTGGTAGAAGACCTGTGAGTTGAACAGTTCTCTTGCAGACAGTGATGGGCTTAGTATGCCAACAGGAGAAATCTGAACTTGGTTGTATGGAAATGATGGTATAGGGAGGAAACTGACAATATTGGGGAGGCGGTGATGTATGAAAAATGCTGTGTTAAGGAAAATCTGGAGGTGTTATGTAAGGTGTCTTTGAAGGAAAGGAAGACAAGTGAGGAGACCTTGAAGTCTGCTGTCACATTTTGTTTCTTTTTTCAAATTCATTCAGACACGGGGGCTGCCAGATTACATTTCTAAGTCACAGCTTTGATCATATCACACTCTCCTGCTCAGATGCCCTTGGCGGTTCCCTGTGCCGTGAGCAGTGGTTCTTTCCCTCCCAGCTCTATCCCCCTTTCCCTTTAGGAACCAAACACTGGCTTTCACAAAAGTGCTTCATTGTCTCCATTGCTTGGGGAATTCCAATAACTGAAATTTCATGCAGCCTTCAGCAGACTCATAATACCTTTCTTGGCTCTCTCAGCTGCAAGTGCTCTCGCCACCCTCCCCCAACTTCCCTAATACTTCCTGTCTGTATTGTTCATTTGGATTAGTCAGTAATTGACATGATTTCTTCCGTGAAGTTATTGATTAGTGTGCGTATTGTTGTTTGGTTTTGTTTTTTCTCTCCTGTAGCCTTCTTACAGACTGGCACCATGCTTGATACTTTTTGTAGGTGGCTATAGCCATTATATTTGCATCTAGTACTGCTCTGAATTCGTGGTATTTTGAATATGATAATACTCGCCGACTTTTGATTTTATTTTAAACCGCCAAACAACATGGCACATTATGCAAGATGCTCGGGACCCAAGGGGATACCACATTGGAGATCCCAGCTTTCCCCAGGTGGTGGGTAGATTCAGGAAGAACTTCTTGGTTTTTGTTTTATTAATCTTCACCGGAGGATATTTTCCCATTGATTTATTTTAGAGTGAGTGGAAGGGATGGGGAGAGACAGAATGAGAGAAACGTGTCTTGTGAGAGAGAGACTTCTAACGCACCAGGGATTGAGCCTGCAACCGAGGTACCAAACCCAGGACCCTTCAGTGCCAAAGCAGCCAGGGCACAGGAAGAGCTTCTGTTTCTTTTAGTCTCCTTGTCCCCTTCTATGGGATGGGTTTCCGATAACCACAGGAGAGACTTACGTTGGACAGTGGGTCCCCAGCTTAATGGTCCCTGAAAACCAGGATATGATGTCAACTAAGTTAAAACTTTTTGAGCCCAACTATCCAGGAAAAAGTTAGGAATGGATGCTTATACTTTGCTGTTAAGGAAGTCAAAAGACCACAGAGACAATTAGCATTGTATGGATCAGAGAAGTAATTGCAAGCATCGGTTAGCTGGAACATGTTGGCAGGGGTGTACAGCACTTGTTTTTTAGATAAAGGCGATGCATCCTGAGGATTCTAGGTTCATTTTCTTCCCACTTCCAGAACTGGTGGGCATTAGAGGTCATGGCTAAGTGAGGTGTGAGGTGGGTTTAAGCTGCCTCGGGGGAGCCTAGTGCACCCGTTCTCCAGTAATGTTAAACTTTATTCATTTATAAGGGGTGATAGATCATTGGGACTTTAAGTTGGCTGAATCTTCCCAGTGTGTTGTGCAAAGAAAGACAAAAATTAATAAGCTAAGTGAATGTTCAAAAGAACAAACAGCTTTAAGCTCTCTCAGCTACTGTAAAAGCATTTGCTTATGAGGAAACAGCTGACCTGCTAATCAGAAAACATCCTTCCCTATTCATTAAGCTAATTATCCTAAGGAAATCTGCTGGCAACACTTTGTCTAGCTCTAATTATTGTGTGCCCTTGAAATCAATAAACTGCACTTTTAGAATAAAATTTTACACTCTAGACATATCTGTGATTTACCGTAATTAGAGTGGGGTGGTAATGAGGGGTTTCACTTTGATTTTTATGAAAAAGGTTTACCCACCTCTCATAAAGAGATTATGATGAATTCTTAAATAATATATATTAGATCTGAGAAGTTTTTGGAGATCATTAGTGTTTAAATATGAGGGGTATTTTTTTAAAGGTCATCTTTTTGGATTACCTTGGCTTTTAAATAATTTCTATTTTAGAGAATGAACATCATATTGTGATTTAAGACAGTGGTAAAACTTATCTGTCATAAACAGACATCATGTTCCAACAGAAACCTTCACTCATGGAGTCACTTTAACCTGCACTCCCCACTTTACCTGCAGAGTTCTGTCTAACCTCAGCCAGAACACTGGTTAGTAAGGTAGTGAAAGAGCTCCTCCTGTATATGCATGGTCTGCAGAGAACAGCAATTATGTGAGAGTGAGCTGACGAGGGGCATGGGCTGGCTCGAACCAGTCTCTGGTTGGGGCCATGTGCTTCCATCTTAGGAGTCTGCCCTTCGGTTCCGGGGTCCAGAGCTTCCATGCAGCACTGTGACGTGGGCTTTCCCCAGGTGGTCTTGGACAGGTTACCCCGAGCTCTGTGCTTTGGTCCTCTTTTTTTGTAACTGGGACTATCAGTAGCTCCCACCTCCGAGGGCTGTTGTGAGTATTCAGTGAGTTACTCCATGTAAAGTGCTCTTACATAGTAGTTCATAGTGATTCCATAGTAATTCACTCACCCATCCATTTATTCCTTCTCTTATTCATTCGGTCCCCTTCTCCTGTGCCCTTACCGTATTTTGGGACCTGCTGTGGAGACTGGCATTAGAGGCACAGCAGTCAGACCAGGTCCCTGTCCGATAGGAGTCCATAGTCTAGGGGGCAGAGACAGATCGTAACAAGTAAACTAGTTAACAAGTCCAGATACTAATAAGTGTTAACAAGACAATGGGTAGGGAGATATAGTGGCTGTGTTATGGGAAGAGATATCAACATTAGCTTTGATGGGCTGGCATGGCTTCTGAGGAGGTGACGTTTGAGCTGAAAGGCCTGAATGATGAGATAAATGTCAGCTGTTATTAAAATAAAGATTTCCTTTGTGTTGTTGGCTCTCTCCATATTCTTTTCTTTTGTCAATTTTGTGTAATTTAAAATTTATTAAATCTTTATTGTTGAAAGTATTACACATGGCCCCCATTGATCCCTTCTGCCCCCCATCCCCCCACCCCCCAAGCCTTCACCATCTTATTGTCTGTGTCCATGAGTTATGCCTATATGCATACAAGTCCTTTGGCTGATCTCTCCCCCCCCCCCCACCCCCCTTTCCCTCTGAGATTCAAGAGTCTGTTCCATGCTTCTATGTCTCTGGATCTGTTTTGTTCATTAGTTTATTTTGTTCATTAGAATCCACATAGCTCTCTCCATATTATTTTAAAATCTCAATATCATTGTACAGTACTTTCCAGCAGGACACCACTAGGTAATCATGAGTCCCTCTCCCACCAGCACAGGACTGTCTTCCAACAAGTCATTGTGACTAACATCTTGGAGCTCGTTTCCCCCACCTTCATCTCGGCACTACCCAGATCTGCCCACCTCGGGGTCTCTCTCTCTTGCCTCCAGCTGGGTGCTCACCCACCTTGCCATGCCTCAGTTTTTGGAAGAACCTGACTCTGTTGTTCCCAACCGACAGAAAGTACAGGACCGGGTTAAGGCAGCTGTTCATGCTCACCAGAGGCCTCCACACCTTGTAGGCCACGCTGCCCACTGTCAGGAGCTGGCAGTTCTGGGAAGCCAAGAAGCGGAGTATGATGTAGAAGGAGCGCGAGACGTGGAAAGGCACAAAGCAGAGGGCGAAGAGGCTGCACACCAGCAGGATGGTCCGGATGGACTTGGCCCGGGTGCTGTTCCCCGTCCTCTTGAGGGTCTCCTTCGGCCTGGCCAGGCTCCGGACCATCAGTGAGTAGCACACCAAGATGACCAAGGAGGGCAAGACAAAGCCGGACAACGTCAGAACCATACTGTAGACAAAAAACCAATCGAAGTTCTTCCGACTGGTCATGTCATAGCAGATCATCTGGCCACCTATGTAGTCCGTGTGGGAGAAGCCCAGTGTGGGCAGCAGCTGGAGGACCACCAGGACCCAGGTGGCAGCTACACCCAGCAGGGCGTGCCGGCGGGTACGGTAAGGCAGCGACCTCAGGGGGTGGCACACGCCCAGGAAGCGGTGCACAGAGATGCAGGTCAGCAGCAGGATGCTGCCATAGAGGTTGGTGTAGAACAGGAAGCGCACCAGCCTGCAGAGCACTTCCCCAAAGGGCCACCAGTCGCCCAGGGAGTAGGTGATGATGAGGAAGGGCAGCGTCAGCACGTACAGCAGGTCGGCCACCATCAGGTTCACCAGGTAGATGGTGGCACAGCTCCAGCGCTTGGTTTGGCGCCAGGAGAGCCACAGGACGGTGCTGTTCAGGGGCAGCCCTAGCATGAAGATGATGCTGTAGGTCAGGGAGAGGTAGATTTGCTTGTAGTCCTCTGAGAGCTGGCAGAATCCCTGTTCCTCTGAAGCATTCGTATCCAGCTTCTCCATCTCCTGGGAGCCCAGTTGCTCCTGCTGCCCCTGGGGGGAAGCAAAAGGGACCAAAGCTCTAGCCAGTTTGCTCAATGGATAGAGCATCGGCCTGTGGACCAAAGTGTCCTGGGGTTCGATTCTGGTCAAGGGCATGTACCTTGGCTGCAGGCTCCTCCCTGACCCTGGGCCCTGGTTAAGGCTCACACAAGAGGCAACCAATTAATGTGTTTCTCTCACATAAATATTTCTGTCTCTCTTCTACTCTTCCTACAAATCAATAGAAAAATACCTTCGGGTGAGGATTAACAACAACAAAAAAAGGTCCTACCTGGTTTGGCTCGGGATAGAGTATCAGCCTGCGAACTGAAAGGTCCCAGGTTTGATTCTGGTCAAGGTTGTGGGCTCGGCCCCTAGTGAGGGACTTGCAGGAGGCTGATCAATGGTTCTCTCTCATCAGGGATGTTTCTATCTCTCTCCCTTGTCCTTCTTCTCTGAAATCAATAAAAATACATATTTTTTTAAAAGATGGATTTTTTTTTTTTAAAAAAAGGAGGGGCATACTGCACAATATCATGACCTTGGCTGGATCAGCCTCTGCCTGGATCTGGCAGCTCTGTGCTATACTTGTGGTTCCACTCTAAAGTGTGGTCAGAGTCCTAGTTTGAGAGAGACCAGCTCCAGGGGGCGGCGGTGGGGGGGTGGTGAGGGGGAGAGAGAAGAATTAAACTCGTGTCTTCAACACGAGGGCTTCTAGGCTTACCAGGTCCAAGGGCTGGCCCTGCAGTGACTTGTATGCTCTGCTGCAGACGGGGTTGTGCTAGGAAGCTCAGGTGTACATGATGGCCCATAGGTGCTGCCGCATTTAAACGGGGCACACAGCCTCCAGCGCCGTGGCTCCTCCCTGGCTAGAATCCTTTGCATAGAGTCAGGAAGTCTCCAAGGGGAGATCTCCCAGGCTCACATTCTCGGGGCGATGCTGCCCACCATCTGGTCCTAACCCCACTTGCCATGGTGGAAAAGGCAGTGATCCTTAGGGGTTAGGGGGGATTAGGGAAAGCACAGGTTTTGCCTACAGGCCCTGCTGGAAGATTTGGATTTGTATCTCTTTCAGGATTTATTAACTGCGTATTTGAATACGGAGACTGATTTGCCTATTGACCATCTCAGCACCCTGAACAGCCAAGAAAACAAACCTGAGCCATGAAGCCAGGTGCTGCTGCTTCCTCACTCCCATCCCTGTGGACAGAGCAGATCCAATGGGCAGAGCCACCAGCCGAAGAAGCTGTGTGTAGGGCCCACAGATTTGGTCCCATTGGGAAGTCAGTGGGTTGGTCAACCAATCAGCATGGAGCCTACAGGGATGGAAAGACATTTATTTCTAGGACTTAACATTCAGAAAGATAAATGAATATAGGGCAAGAGAGAAAAAAATTAAGATAGGTAATTTCAGATACACTGAAGGTTGTTGTAGACTTAAAATATATAGAACTTCATTCACAGTAAAAGGAAGAGGGACCTCATTCACTCCATCAGTCAATAAGCATTTATTGAGCATCTATTGAGTCAGGCACTGGGACTGCAAAGATGAATAAAACAGCCCTTGCACTCCAGGATCTCACGGGGAAGTCTGGTGGAGAAGACAGCCCAGAAGCTAATGGTAATACAATGTGAAAAATGGTCCAAATGCTGTGAAAACCAGCAGGATATGGTAGTTCTCCCCTGAGAGGGTGGAGCAGAGGCTTCCTAGACCAGGCACCCTGTGAGCTGCTTGGGAGAACAAAGAGGAGCTTGTGACGCAAAGGGTCAGGGGGGTTCCCGGGTGGGCAGCACATGCAAGGAGCTGGCGGGGAGGGCTCAGTGTCCAGGGATGGCAGGAGAGTCAGCGTGGGACGTGAAACTCAAGGATGGGGAGATGACCGGCGGTAGCAGCAAGGAATGGGCCTAGAGAAGTCAGACTATCAGGGGCAGCCGTAGCGGTGCATGTATACGAGAGATACTCAGTACCCAGGTGAAGTCATGCAGGGTGGACAGAGAGACCTGCCCCCACAGATGCTGCTGAGGCAGGAGCGACAGGACTGATTGGACATGGGGCATGAGCCTGAGGAGTGGTCAGGGGTGTCCCTGAGGCTGGGCAGGGAGTGAGGCCCGTGCCTGGGCTGAAGCCTGAAGCTTGAAGGCTGGGGCTGGTGTTCCGAGGCTGTGGGCAGTGGCTCTCTGCTGCAGTCTGACAAGGAATGGATACCTTGCCCACTGGCTTTAGAATGCACCCCACTGGGAAAGCAGGACTCTTTGGCTGGTGAGTAAAAGAAATGGAGTTTTCATTCATTTTGTTCCCTGTAATCTTTCATGCGGGAGGCTGGCAGGTGCTTAGTTATTTCAGACGAAGCTGCCTTCCCAGGCCTGGGTGGGCTCTCAGAGGGAAGCTGGGAGGGAAGCAGCCTGGTGGAGCCCTGCCTCGGCCAGCAATTCATACCCATGATTTTATTTAATCTCAGAACAGCCTTGAGACGAAGCATTAGTGTCCCATTTCACTGAGGAGGGTCAGAGAAGACACACCCGTAGGCTCACGGCGTCCTCTACTCTCGTGGGCTCTCTCCTGCCGGGCATCCTGTGTCCACCCCTCACGGGGTGCTGTGGGTGGTCCAAAGCACTCAATTCCGACTCTACCAGGACCACAAGAATCATCTGAAACAAATCACCTTGTCTCAGCCAGGGGCTCCTCAGCTGTAGAATGAATGGGATGTCACTCTGGTGAGGTTGCTCCGAGAATCAGTGAGGAGAGGCTCAGGCACCACAAGGAGAAACCCAACACATGTTACCGCCCCTCCCTGCTTCTTGTCCTAGAGACGTGGTGCCAGGGAACCAGCGCTCTTTGGTCTATGTCAGAGGATGGGAGATCAGGTCTGGCTTTGCTACCCGAAAGCTGGATAAGGTCACTTTTCTTCCTGGTTATTACCTTCTGCGGTGATTTGAACTGTGTCCACTACAACATCAGAGGTGGAACACCTAGCACCCAGTGTGCCCCAGTGTGCATTTGGAGTAAGGAAGTAATTAAGGTTAAAAGAGATCATAGGAGTGGGTACCAATCCAATAGAATTAGCTTTTTTTTATAATAAAGGACAGTAGAGAGTCTCTCTCTCTCTCTCTCTCTCTCTCTCTCTCCCTCCTCC
>PVJC01043597.1:0-14445 GCA_004026665.1 Murina feae
CGGTTGGGGGCAGGTCTCCAGTGGTGACACACACACACACACACACACACACACACACACACACACACACAGAAGGCGCCTGGCAGACTGGAGCCATCATAGGACATCCACTGAGGGGTCCCAGACTGTGAGAGGGCACAGGCCGGGCTGAGGGACTTCCTGCACCCCGAGTGCACAAATTTTTGTGCACCGGGCCCCTTGTATCTACATAAAGGAATAATGATTTTCACAGAGAAACTCTACTCTTTTTTTCCCCTTAGTTATAAACTTAGAGCCTAGTTGACTCATTCATTGGACAAAATTATTGAAAAACAACTGCAGCACATTGGCTATATATTAATTCATCACATGTCTCTGCCCTCAAGCATTTTCTACATAGTGACCACAAGCACTGTTGTAAATTATATGGTAAATGCTGAGATATGCGTGTGGATAGAATCCTGGTAACAGTAGGAAACCATCACAGTGTTCATATTTGAATTCAGGTTGGAGGAATGACAACATTTTCCAAGCATTTTAAGGCTGGGGAACAGAACATGCAAAGTGATGAGCAACAGGTTCAGTGTATCAAAGATGCAGAGCCAAAGGCTATGCAGGATGATGTGTGAAGAAGCTGGGTAAATGTAGGTAGAAACGTGATTGACTTTGGTATGAAAGTAATAATAGCTGCTGCAGTATATATATAGAACATGTAGTCATTCACCTGTATCCAAAATGTGATTTCTAGTTGTGGTAGGAAAGGGGATTCTGGTTAATTTGACTTTTCAGGGATCCCAGTTGACAGAATCACCCTCATCTTCAACAGAGTTTCTGAGAGATCTCTGGACATTAATATACAGCCCAGAGATCCCACTTCTAGGAATATATCCTAAGAAGCCTGAAACACGAATAAGAGAGAAAACATTCACCCCTATTTTCATAGCATTATTTACAATAGCTAAGATCTGGAAATAGCCCAACTGCCCATCAGTAGATTGGTGGATAAAAAAGCTGTCTGTGGTATATTTACACCATGGAATACTATGCAGCTATAAAAAGGATTGCTTACTTTATGAGACAACATAGAGGGCCCTGGAGAGTATTAAGCAAAATAAGCCAGTCAGAGAAAGATAAATATCATATGGTCTCCTATGTGTGGAATTGAATGAATAAAAGAAACTGATAAATAAAATAGATGCAGAGACATGGAAGCATGCAACGGACTGACAATTCTCAGAGGGAAGGGACGGGGAAGAGATTAACCAAAGAACTTACATGCTCATATGCATAACCAATGGCCACAGTCAACAGTGCAGTGAAGGTCTGGAGGGTGTGGGCTGGGTGGAGGGGGTTGGTGAGAGAAAGTATCAGTAATACTTTCAACAATAAAGATAAATTTAAAAATATATACAGCTGGAAGCCTGGCCTAGAAATGGTCTATATTACTTCTGCCCACATTTTACTGGCCAGAACTCAGTGACCTGGCCATGTTGTAAGGAGGCTTGGCATGTTGTTTAGCTGTATGCCCAGGAAAATGGATAATGACAAATAGATGGTTAGTCTTTGCCACAGGCCTGACATGCTATTGTAATGGAGACCAGTGACTTTCTCACATCCAGGAGTTTCACCATCAGATTTCTATTTATGAAGATCACTTGGGTACAATATAAAGAATATACTAGAGTAGGACAAGACTAGTAAGGTCATGGAAGATAGGTCATGGAAGTAGGTGATTAGAATACAAAGACAGTGGCAATATCACAGGAAAATGGAGATAAAATATAGGAACTATTTCTGAGATAGAATAAACTGGATTTGGTGACTGACTGGATAACGAACTGAGCTACTGAGAAGGGTAGAAAGTGACTGGGCATTTTATTGAGAGAATGTTTGGATGGACTCTATTACTAAAGTCAAGAACATGCCAGGTGAAGCAGGCTTGCATATGGAAAAGGGAGCCCAGGTTGGGAAATGGTAAGTTGCTAGCATTTGTAAGACAGCTGAGTGGAAATGTCCAGTGGGAAAATGAAATTGACCTGAATCCTGAGAGAATACAGGAGGCATGCTTTTGGTGAGAGGTGCAATCCGCACATCACCTAGAGCTATGAGACCAGAAGCAAACACCCAAAGAGATGTCATAGAGTGAAAGAAAAAGGATCCTGCAGATTTTGGGGTCCTGCTTCTGTGAAAAATCAAAAATAGAACTTTCCTTGTGGGCAATATTATTATCTTTCTTTTTTTCTCTCAACTCCACTCACCCCCCAAGCTCTCTCCTCCCTCCTGCTCCCACCAGAGCTGTCTGGTTGCTATCTATGAGTTTGTCTCCATTTTGCTTGTTGGTTTAGTTTGTTCAATAGATTCCACATATGAATGAAATCATATTCAGTTGTTGTAGGGGTTAAATCAATCACATGATGCATGTAAAATACTAATCTCAGTATCTGACAAATGGAAAGAATTTAATAAATGGTAGCTGTAACTGTACCATAAGAATAAGAATAAGAAGAATCACATTTCACTCTGAGTGCCCCTGACTGCTGTGTGGGAAGGTCTCCACTTCCCTTCACACCTGCCTCTACTTTGACTAATTCTGTTCTGTTCTACAAGCAATGCTTTTCTCTACAAGCCACATAACTGTTCTGCTATAATTTCTCTGAAGCTAAAGGAAACAGCCCTTTCCACTTGACTGCAAATTCTAGACAATTATTCTTTACAATACTGTGCTTGCTGCCTGGGATTGTGATGGCTTCTCAGAGAATTCTAATGATAATATTCTTTATTAAGTGATTGCTTTGTCTCAGGTTGCCACATTAAAAACACACACAATTATAATTTAAATAAAAATCAAAGCCAAAAATCTATAACAATTGTAGCATTACTTTTTATGATAGAAGGAACAACATACCTGAAAGAGCTTTCATGCTGATGTGTAATGCCCCTTTGCCTTAAATTTGATTCCTGTTGGTGTTCAGTTAATACGAAAACAACAAATAGCTATGTTATCTCCTTCTTTGAAAGTTTCTACTACACCATCCGCTATTTATGCATTTTTGCTCTAACCTGGGCTCCTCTCCATTAAAAACAGCTATTTTTTTTTTATCATCTGAGACAATACATAAAGAGGAACTAAAGTGCTATTCAAATTTAAGTTATTTCATCATTTAAATGAGTCACAGTTGGATTCATTGAAGATAATGATGCTGGTTTTGGCTATCTATCTGTAAGTCTCTGCTGGGCGTAAGGGACGTGCCCTCAGAAGTTTGTCAGCAGGGAAGCAGAAGGGCCCTGTCACTCTAAAATTATGGAAAGAGCCTGATCTGAGACAAAGAAAGTTATGACACTAACTTAGAAGCACAGTGGGCACCCTGAGTGCAGTGAACAAGACCGAAGCTAAGGAATAACTGGGTCACTCAGAAGGGGGGTAGTGGGCAGTCAGCCAGATGGGCTCATTTCTCTAGGACATAGAGACCCTGACAAAACCTGGCTCTCTGGTTAGATCTTAATGCTATTAACCATAAAAGTCATACAAACAACTTTTCTTGTTCTGATTAGATAATCATCAAACAATCTTTTGATTATAATTGGCTTCTCATGGCTTTTCTGATGGAGAAGTGAACATTCTGGCCAGAGGATACTTATCTTCATCTAGCTTCTTTGCAGATGTATTTCTCAATGCGAACTAATACATTAGGCAATTTAGCTATTGTTCCTTTTATCTGAGTGAGTTTGCGTGAATCTGTTAGAATCATTTGTTCTATTATGACAAAAATTAAACTTCCGAGGCTGAAAAATGGAAGACCAAATGAAAGACCAAAGAATATGTGATCTTATGAGGTCCTCTTGGAAGAAAGTCAACTAATAGATATTCCCTTTTCAATATCCTTACAGCCAATGCCATTTAAGTCTCAAGGTTGACAGAAGGAATAACTTCAGTATAGGAATATTGACAATTTGCAAGCACACATTTTTATTTCAGCATTATAATAGCTAACACTTAAGGACCCTGAGCAAAATTAAACTGTTCAGCTCAATCAGACAATGAAGGTTTTGTAGGCCAGAACACTTAAAAGCTCAATTATTTATCACTTTACCAGCCAGAACACTGTGTCCAATCCTCAGTTCTCTCCCATCCCTCTTTCATTGTGAGTGTAACATGATGTTAATGTGTCTTCCTAAGGACAGCCAGATTATTTGGTCTCAAAAAAAAATGCCTACCCAGTATAATCCCCAAAATACAACTTAGTACTACTTAATTCACACCAAAAGAATATATAAATTACAGTATTTAAAAGTTTATTTCAACTAGAGTGAAAATGCATATATTTTATCTTGTTTCATCTATGTTTTCACTATAACTCATTGAAAAAAATAATGCCACAATGTTCTAGGGAAGGTTCAGGACAGTTCATAGGACTGTTTTTTGATCAGCAATCATTATTTTGTACCTTAACAAAATGCACCATATGTAATTAGAAAAAATGTTTGAAGTACAGCAATTTTAAATAAAAATATGATAGGAGTAAAATGAAGTTATTCTGATCATGTGTAAAGATGAAACAACAAACATTATGGGTCTGGTTTCTAAGTCCCCAAATACTAATTATTTTCAGGAAAATTATATGTTCCTCTAGTCACTGCTGTTCAAGAGGCTATTTTATGCAGCAAACACTACTAGAATATTCTTAATGGGCACATACAATTATATTTTTAATTTGTAGTTTCCAGTAATTACCAGCGGGAAAGCAAGACCTTGTGGTATTTTTTTGCAGGTGGAAAGTATTTATGTTTAATGCCTATAATACTATTGAATGGCCACAAGAATCTGCACATAAGAAATTGGAAAATTGTATATAGCTTTTGGAATCACTGCACTTGTAATCTCTCATCTTATTTTAAGATCAGGTGGAACACAAAGTTGTATTAAGAGAAGATTGAAACTGTGTTAGTGACTCACTTAGTTCTATTTTCTCAACACTGTCTATTTTAAAGACTACTTTTATCACGGTTTGTATAAATCTTGAAGAATATTAGCATGCAAGTACTGGGGGGAAGATGGATACACATTTCAAAAATGGATACAAGATGAGAATGAAAACAGAAAACTACAGTTATCTGTCTCACAAAATTTGTGACAAGGAGAAATGCGCCTGTTGAGGTGTGGTCACAGCTTGTTTTCTAGTAGGCATGTGCCTATAGTATCACTCTGAAGCAGCTTCCTCATCAACTAAAAATTAGCAACTTTTACCCTACCAACCTTTATTCTGATTTCAAAAATCACATATGAAGTCTCACTTTCACACAAAAATTTTCTGCAAAAAAATTAAAAACCATATTCTACTTATTGTCCCTTTATTTTTAGGGATAAAATTTGCATACCCAAAAGCACAATAAAACGACTTGGGAGTTGCTTTTATATTACCATTGCTTCACTCAACTGAAGCATGAAGCTGTGTTGTGTGGAAAAAACAAGCTTCAATATTATACCTGTGGGTGGTTGTGTTGCTTCCAAAAGAATTTTTTTATTTTGGTCACCAAATGAGCCATTATTTGAATCCAATTACCAGCAAACACCTATAGAGACATCCTGATTTGTTTTGAATACGGACATATTATACAAATAATATCAATAGCTGCATTTTGACAGCCAAATACTGTATTAAATTTTTATAGGTATGGTTTCTCATTTAATCCTAATAAAAGTATTGTAAAGGAAATGTTATCCTCCCTACAGAATGGAGGGAAATCAGGGTGTCTAGAGATTAGATGGTTTTGCCCAAGGTCACAGTGGTAAGAAGTTAATAAAACTCATCCTCATTTCTGTGTGACTCCGTAGTATGTGTTTGTAACCACATACTACAGATCTGTTACCAATGTGGGCAATGCACTATATATTGGTTATGTCCATAGATGAACATAGGGAGGACCTGTTGACAGAAAGAATTATTTGTGTATGTTTTGAAATCCCTCCCCTTACTTTATAGTAACGACTCATATATTAGTGATAGACATATACAAACTTCTAAATCTCATTTAGTATTTGGAAATATTTTTGAAAAGCTCAATGAATTATCACAACAACAAGGTACATGAAATATGGAGCAAAAATTTAGATATTTGAGGACTGGAAAAGAGCACAAATCTCCTAAGATTATGCCATCTTTTTTCATATAAGCAATAGTTTACAGTGTAGTAAAATTATGAAAAATATGATGACAATGTTTCAAGTGAAGAAGTTTCTAGAGAGACAGAACATGTGTTTAGAGTGCTATCTATTCTAAGACATATTTCAGTTCTGTTTTGTCCTGTTTATATTACTCTTTTAGGGAAATAGAAGCCATAGATGATCAGAGGGAAGGGAGAGCAAGGAGAAAGTGGGAAAATGTATTCTACATTCTAACTCTCTGTTCTCATTAACTCTTGGAGCCTCAAACAGAATCTGTCACTGAAACCAGGAGAGGAATTCTCAACACATTCCTTGTTACCTGCTCTCTAAATTGTGACAATGATCAAAATGCCTCTGTCTAGTTCTTGACAAATGGAGAAAGAATCCTGTCACAGAGCTTCTAAATGGTTATTAGAAACATGTCTGAGTTGTATCGTCAGCCTCGCTTAGTTTCCAAGCCCTGTCGGGGGAGGGATTTATGCTTTTCCAGTGAGGCTGACAGACTCACAGAAACACTTAATAAAAATAGCAGAAGAAACATAGTGGGGGTAACAAGAACCACTCAACTTCAGATTACAAACTTTGAACCAAGTCCTATACCTTTTCTAGAATTCCATTTGTTACCAGTGTTGGTATGAGTTTCAAGGGGGAACCTGCATTGTAGTGCGGTGAGGGCCTGGGGAGTGAGAGCAGGACATGATGGGGAGACTCAATGGGGGGAATGGAAAATCTGTGATACTTTCAATAATAAAGATAAATTAAAAAATATATTCTCTGTGGTATACATTTTGGAATAAATGTTCATGTGAAGCAAATATGATTATTCATAGTAGAGTTCTTAGAGCCTAATAAAATTAGCCACTCTCTTCAGTTGGTTTTCCTCAATATGCTTGAATAAACAGAGCACCTGACTGAAGATTAACTGCACCTAAAGATGGCTTATGAATATTAGCATATCAGCAAACCATATGGCAAATTAGACTTCTCTCTGATAATTTGCTGGAAGGAAGCCAACATAATTAGAAATCACTCTCAATAACTGCAGTTGCACACAGCACCCCAGTCACTGAAATGAAACATTTTTCAGAAATGTCTGTTTTGTAAGTACATTCCAAATGACAGGCTACAAACTAGCTGCTTGTGTTACACATCATCATGGAGGATGGGCTCACAGACTGAGTTTTAAAGTGTCAGGTTGTTTGCCATCTGCATTTTCTATTGACTTGACTTTGAAAAGTTTTGTCTGTTTGGCTTTTGGTGAAGAAAATTCCTGGTCATGCCCTGATTGTGAGGGTAGGCAAACACAGCCTGCGCATTTCCTTATAAAGAATAGCCACTGCAAGGTGAAAGAACTCAACAGCCAGTGATGTGCTCCATTCCATCAGTTAAATTAAAACTTGTAAATAGTAATTTTAAATAGTTAATAGCATAAATATGAAGGTAATGTGGATCAGTGTTTCTCAATTTTCATGATTTTGGAGTGGAAGGGAGAAGGAAAGGGAGATAGAAACATTAATGATGAGAGAGACACACTGCTTCCTGCATACCCCCCGACTGAGGATCAAGCCCACCATACGGGGATGTATCCTGACTGGGAATCAAACTGTGACCTCCTGGTTCATAGGTTGATGGTCAAATAGTTATCAATTTTAAATTTCTATCAACTCAAAAGCTACCTACCTTCCTATAACTTGACACCTGAGAGTGTCCTGATAGAATTGCTCCCCTTTTGGTAGGTCCTCAAATATTTCTTGGTTCTTACCATGTTTTCTCTGTTTTGACCCTAGACATTCTCAGGCACTTTAATAGTCCTTTTTAAAAAATATATTCTTACTGATTTCAGAGAGGAAGGGAGAGGGACAGAGAGAAAGAAACATCAGTGATGATAGAGAATCACTGATTGGCTGCCTCCTGCACGCCCCTCACTGGGGACCGAGCCCCGCAACCCTGGCACATGACCTGGACCAGAAAAGAACCTGGAACCCTTCAGTCTGCAAGCCAACACTCCATCCACTGAGCCAAACCGGCTAGTGCTAATAGTCCTTTTATGGCAAGGCTTCAGTTGCTTCACCATATTCAATCATTTGATGTGCTGTACTAGTAATTTATTAATGTTTCTATCTGGGACCAAGAACTAACCTCACTCCTCTTGATTTGGTCCAACCAATATGGAATATGACCATTCATTTCATTGTTTTGAACACTATACAAGGATTATTGCTGTGTTTAAAAAAAATCCACATTATGCTGTTGATGGGTTGAGCTTATACTCATCCAAAATTCTTTAAGTCATCTTTTGCAGACCTACTACCATGATGTTTCATATGCTCACCTTAGATTTATACTTAGTTTCTGTGAAAAGATAAGATAAAACTTACGTGGGCTCTGTTAAAACCTTATTCTGTTTGATTTCAATCATCTTTCCTATCAGTCCTGTCCAGATTTTTTTTTATTCTTCATAAATATCTTTATTAAAAGCTGCATAATATTTTATATTGGAATGCCACACTATTTAGTCATCTTGCAAGTGTTGAATATCCATTATTTCTGAAATTTCATCATCATAAATAGTGTTGCAATGGATATCTTCTCTGCATAATTTTCAGAACAGAATCACTGGGTAAAAGGTTGGGTGCACTTAAAATATGGATACATATGTTTAAATTTCTTTCAAATTAACTTATAGTTCTTACTCAATTTCCATTAGCAGTATATATGAACGATATCACTGAAAGTTTATTAATATTTTTCAAATAATTAAAAAATATTTTATTGTTCAGAGTACTATAAATGTCCCCCCCTTGTCTTTTTTTTCTAGTTTATATTTTTCTTTCTTTTTTATTATTATTATTATTTTTTTATTACATAAAGTTTTACAAAGATTGGTACATATATCTCTTTTTTCCCCTGCTCTTCCGCCCCTGTCCAGATTTTTTGAATAAAGTATCATCTCTTCTCATATTATGCTTCACTTCTTACTTTCTTGTCAACTCCAAATTTGAGACTCATATTGTATTGTCATACAACCCATTGCTGAATGAGTTTTTCAGCGATGGGCCAATGAAAAAGCCCTTCAGCATCAGGTTCCACAGTGATGTTGGTGGAAACACCAACCAGCTCTTTAATTTATGTTTATTCATTCAACCAAAATGCAAACCAATGAGTGATACTCTTATTCAGTTAACCCTTTCCCCCCATTATGCTCACTAGACTATTGTGGAAATGAAATAAATGCTTTGTTGAAGCAAAACTCCACATTTACTATCTTTCTGTCACTTATATAACCTTATAAAAATAACAAGAATTAATATGTATATAAAAAGAAAACAACAGGAGTTGCAAAATGACACAAGAATGGTCACAAAACTGGCTGTCAAAATCTAAACCTTGCGATTCTCAGTTTAATACTGTTCTCCTCCCTTTTTATTTGTGAATTTACATGTTTCACAAACAGTGATGGTGAAACATGGCAACATCTCAGAAAGAAGAGTTCAAACCCTCACCATCTGGGTTACCATTGATTTACTCTTTATTTTGTATTCAAATCACCTTTCTTTTTAATCTGAGTAGGGTATCTTGAGATTTGGACTTTATTTTTTTTAAATATAAAAATGTAGTCATAAGGATTTTTAGTGCACTACTTTATACACCGTAAGTCTGTCTGATATTGTAGCTAGAAAATGTCTGGGTAAGCATACACTAATAATAAACTAATCATACTGCGTTGGTGGAGAGGAGAGTATTAAAATAAACTGTTCCTGCCTAATATGGACTTTATCACCAGCTATTATACAGTAATATGTGAACTCCATTGTCTTGCCTGGGCTGAGAAGCCTTACTGAGTCAGCATTTCTCAAGTTGCATTGGGTCATAGGTAATGCTAATATGTGCTAAGAAACACTCTCAGATGCTCTTTATCCAACTGGGGCTCCCAGAAACAATGGTCATTGAGGGTAGTTTATAAAATCCTGGCATGAAATCTGTAATGACACGTGTAAGTGAGAGACTAGATACACAAGTGCATATAAATACCTTTCTAGGGTTTTTCTTGTTTTCCTTTAATTTCTAGGCCAAATTTCAAAAAATAAAAATAGTCCTCCGCCCTCTCAGTGAGTCTCAGCCCTACATAAGATAGAAAATGACTGAAAATAATAATGTTAATCATGCGTACTCTCCTTGTAGATTTATTTTCACATACCATTTTTAAAAACTTGTAATATTTAAACATTATAGATTAATAGTAAATTGCAAAGTATATAATAATAAGTTCTGTGTATCCTTTACTCAGTTTCACCTAATGAGAATAGCAAAGCAGATAACTTTGGGATAGTAGCAAACCAGGAAATTGATATTGGTAGAGTCTGCAGAGTTTATTCAGATTTCATCAGTTTTACATGCATTCATGTGTGTGCACATTTTGATACAATTTTATCCTGTGTATAGATTCATGGTACCAAATTTTGTTATTTCAAGATTAATATATAAATAAACTCATACAGTGTGTGACCTTTGTGATGATTGTGTTCACGCAGTATAAGTCCTTGGAGAGACAACTAAGTGTTTACAGTTTTTAATACAGTGCTCCCTTCTATTGCTGCACAGTATTTGAAAGTGTGGTTGTACCACAGGCTGTTTACTCCTTCACTGGTTGAAGGTATTTGGATTAATTACAATTTGGACTATTGTGAGCAAGCGCTATGAACATGCCTGTACAACTTTTATACAGCTTTTGTGTGCACATAGGTTTTCATCCCTGTGGGGCAAATACCCAAGAGTGCAATTGCTGGGTGGCATATGGTCAGAGCATGTTTAGTTTTATATGAAACTGCCAAACTATTTCCAGAGTGCCCGTACCAGTTTATATCCCACCAGCAACATATAAGTAATCTTGGCTCCCAGCAGCCTCCCTGGCATTTGGTGTCAAGTTTAATTTTAAATGCACAACCAGGTTGTAAATTTTTTGTAGCCAGGTGCTGTTTCGTATTACCTTAGAAATGTTTGTATAACACAGTCACACAGAGTTCAAAGAAGCTTGTTGGACATTTGCAATAGCAGGATATGGAATGGGACAAAAACGTGCCTTTCCAGCAGGCAGGGATTCTGGGGCTATTTGCATGCAGCAGTTGTGCACTCACACCTCAGAGGCAGGCTGGCAACAGGAGAGAGGGAAGCTGCAGGGGATCAGGGCAGGTGGAACGAGGTGGGGATTGTGGTCCCCAGGAAAGCAAAAGCTGAGCTAAAGGAGGCGGTACCCAGGCAGCCACTGGTCCAGTTTCTAGACACTCTGGTTTTTCTAAAAAAACAACAACAAACAAACAAAAAACAACAACCTCAAGTACAATTTAAAAATGGGAACTCTAGCCCTGACCAGTTTGGCTCAGTGGATAGAGTGTCGGCCTGCTGGGAAGGGTCCCAGGTTCGATTCCGGTCAAGGGCATGAACCTTGTTGGCAGGCACATTCCCAGTAGGGAGTGTGCAGGAGGCAGCTGATCAATGTTTCTCTCTCATCGATGTTTCTAACTCTCTATTCCTCTCCCTTCCTCTCTGTAAAAAAATCAATAAAATATATTTTAAAAAAATAAAAATAAAAATGGGAACTCCTTTGGTTTGTAATACAGACTCCGCAAAAGTCTTAAGGTTCAACTTGGGCCTAAAGACAAGTTATTTGAGGATTATCAGTTGGAGAGGTGAGGAATCCACTAAAAAGGAAATAAATGTGCAGTGTTCTCAGACACCAGGAAGAGGTTATTTTAGAATAAAGAAATACAAAAAGCCTTTTAGTACAGGACTGCTCTTCTCAAACTTGGTTGTACTTATGAATTACCCAGAGATCTTATTAATCTACTTTAGTATGTTGGGGTCTGGGACGAGGACTAGGATTCTGTGGTTTTATCACACTCCCTGGTGACGCTGCTGTTCAGAGACCACCCTTTAAGTAGCAAGCGTGCGCATGATATTGGAGCTGAACCCGGAAGGTTGGGTAGTGTTTGCAGATGCAACACGGATCCTGGTGGAGAGAATGATGCCGTCAGTCAACAAGCATCACCCCTTGGAGACAGCTGAGGAGCTGTAAAGTGTTCAGTTTGTGTTGTAAATAGTTACACAAGGAGCAGAGACAAACGTGGAAAAGTATATGCTGAAATAGGATCATCTCATATTTTCTTTATGTTCCAAATTTTAGCAGCCTGTAGCACACATATCACTATCAGTAAGTAACACCCACTATTTCCAGGATGCCGCCCTTGATTCTAACTGGCCCCTCAGTTATGGTCACTTAGTGGCACCAGCCCCGTTCCTCTCAGTTTAGAACATGTCCACTGTCCCAAATTCAAAGGAGTGTGTGCTGCCTCATGGTTCATCAAGGTCTATATCAAAAGTTCTGGTTGCTCAGTGTCTCAAATGCACCAGTGCTTGCAGACATAGTTGTGTCAATTCCATATACAAGAAGAGACAATTGCCTTCTTGCCTCTTAGGAAAAAATATTTTCTACCTGAACTCCAACATCTCTTAAAGACTCTGGAAAACAGACATTTATTTTTCTGGTTGTGTTTATACCCACAGGTGCTTTATCCTTAAGGAACTGACTTTTCCTTCATTGTTCTTGTTTTATTTTTATATGGAATATGGAATTTTATAAAAACATACCAAATAAAATGTAAAATACATGATCTCCCTTCTGTCCAAAAAAGTCAAAGGTCACATGTTTATTAAATCAGGCAAGCACCTGTTTTTAGGGGTCACCAATCCACTTGATCCACACATAATCAAAATGAGATTTACCATACTTAAAAATAAATGAGTAAGCAAATGAATAAATGAATAAATTCATGAATTTGCATTTTAACAGGTATGTGATAGCAGAAATAAAAAAAGAGATGAAAAAAAGTGAGAAGGAGCAGATGGGAAAGCCCTTGGGAAGAAAGGCAAATAATTGACATGAAGAGGCAGAGGAGGGAGGTGGGTCTAAAAATCATCTTAGAAAGGTTTGAAAAATTAAAGTGGTAAAATGCTAGGTTCCACTATACCTAAAAGGGCAGGGGCATATTCATCTATGCAGAATATCTGCCACTAAAAATTACTTTGGGTTCTCTTTTTTTCACATATTAGTAACTATATGCCTTTAATAATTATCTGGGTTATACAGTTCTAGAGTATGAGGTGATATAGAAATATTACATATATAATTTTAATGAGGTCATTACATACTATTCTGTAACAGTATTTATTTTTATTCAGCAATATAGTATAGAAATATTTCAAGTACATTCATACACCTAGTCAATATCTCCTTGTGTTTTATACGTGCATAGCACAGATGCCTGTCATGGCCATGAGAATGTGGAGACTGTCCACCAGTCTTAGCAAGTGTAATTGGCCACGGTTTCTACAACCATCCTGAGATTCATCACCACCCACAGAAGCCATGTTTCCCACAAGCTTCTCCCAGATGACAGCTGAGTGTGGCAGGAATCATTTGTCTGTCCCTGGTGGACATGGGCTCCTCTGATGGCTGACACTTCGACCTGAAGACTCTGGTGGCTTTGCTGAACTTTCCTTCGAATGCATGGCATTCTGGGAAGCTTGCACCCAATCTTCTCTCCCTCTCTCCTTACTGAAGTCAGATTGCATTGCAGCCTGATAGTTTTCATAGCCTTATCGGGCTCCCTCCCAACATTTCTTCCTATGTGCATTCACCCTAATGAAATCCTTGCCACCTGCATCCCAGAAGAACCAGACTAGACCATCCCTACTCCATTATTTAGGAAACATTTCCTTAATTGATAAACATTCAGCTTAGTTAAAAAATTGGTTAATACAAACAACATGGTCATAAATATTATTTACTTACTAGGGGCCCGGTGCACAAAAATTTGTGCACTCGGGGTGGAGGGAGTCCCTCAGCCCGGCCTGTGCCCTCTCACAGTCTGGGACCCCTCAGTGGATGTCCTATGATGGCCCCAGTCTGCCAGGCGCCTTTTGTGTGTGTGTGTGTGTGTGTGTGTGTCATCACTGGGGACCTGCCCCCAGCTGCATCTGAGGCTCGGAGCAGTCCTCCTGTGTGTGTCTACCTGCCAGGGGCCTGCCCCAGGCACACCGTGGAGGTTTGGAGCAGGCACCCCCTCTATGTTGATCTCTCAGACTCTTGCCCTCCCCTGCATGTTGTTCTCTTTTTTGAGCTGTGACCAGGGCTGGGTGCGGCCTGCCTCCCAAGCTTGCCTACTGCCCATCTTCCTCCAGCCACCAGAAAGCAGGGAAAACCCCGCCTTGTGGTCAGGCCAGCCTTTTCCTGCTCCCTGATCCCC
>PVJC01043598.1:0-13167 GCA_004026665.1 Murina feae
TATATATATATATATATATATCTTGATATATCTAATCTAATAAAAGAGTAATATTGAAATTGACCATTTCTCTGGGGTGCCTAAGCCATGCCCACCAGCCATTCAGAGCAGCTGTATGCAAATTAACCCAGCCAAGATGGAGTCTGGCAGCCACAGAGCTAGAGTAAACAGCACGCTTCTGTTGCACCAGGAGTAAACTGTCTGCCTAGGCCGGCTGGGCCTCTTTCTGCCCAAGGCAACTTAGTTTCAATTATAGAAGTCATGGAGCTGAACCAAACAGGAAGCTTCTGTTGCACCAGCGATGGAGGAAACTGCCTGCCTAGGCCGCGTGGGCCTTTACTAAGGCAACATTCTTTCAATTATAAAAGCCATGGAGCTGAAGCCAACAGGAGGCTTCATTACCTGCCTAGACCTTGGCTTAAAGCAACAGTGTTTCAGTTATAGAAGATAAATAAACCCCAGAAACCTGCTTTCAGCCAGCCTTGCTGGGACATTGGATCAGTGGGAGCTGTGGGCAGCCTGAAATCCTGAAAATGGCCCTCAGCCCCTCACCCAGGCTGGCCAGGAACCCCAGTGAGAGCCCCACCCTGATCCAGGACACCCTTCAGGGCAAACCAGCCAGCCCCCACCCATGTACCAGACCTCTATCCTATATAATAAAAAGGTAAAATGCAAATTGACCCTAACAGCAGAACTGGGAATGACTGGTCACTATGACACACACTGACCACCAGGGAACAGATGCTCAATGCAGGAGCTTCCCCTAATGGTCAGTGCACTCCCACAGTGGGAGCTTTGCTCAGCCACAAGCCAGGCTGATGGTTTCCAGTACAGTGGTGGTGGCGGGAGCCTCTCCCACCTCCTCAGCAGCACAAAGGATATCCGACTGCAGCTTAGACCTGTTCCCCGCTGGCAAGTGGACATCCCTTGAGGGCTCCTGGGCTGCCAGAGGGATGTCTGACTGCCAACTTAGGCCTGTTCCCCTGGGAAGCAGGCCTAAGCCAGCAGGTGAACATCCCCTACGGGGTCCAAGCATTTGAGAGTTCACAGGCTGGGCTGGGCTGAGGGACTCCCCCGAGTACTCAAATTTTTGTGCACTGGGCCTCTAGTTATAAAATATTTATGTGTTGTAAAATAATAATATTTTTATTAATGTCTAATACTAAGATAGCCTTTTCAGCCTTCTTTGCTAATGTTTTGCATGGTTTGTCTTTTTCTATCACCTTTCATTCAACCTATTTTTTACTTTAAGTCTAAATCATGTCAAATTTAGACATCATATATAGTTTGATTATTATTGTTGTTGTTATTATTATATTATGCTGCCTGACAATCTCTGCCTCTTTCTTGGAATGTTCATCAATTTTTAATAATTGTAACTATTAATACTGTAGTATTAATTATTTTCATTTTACTTTTAGTTCTGTATATGACTGATGCCTCTTTTTTTCCTCTTCTGTGAGTTACTTTATGTTAAATAGATAATTTTTGATTTATCAATTCAATTCCTTTGGTGTTTTTCTTATTATTTTTAGTTCTTTTCTTAGTGGCCATTCCAATTACCATGTATATATTAACTTACACAACTTCTTCAGAATAATATTAATTTAATTTAGCAATTATAAATATTGGTATAGCTTTAATATATAAAATCTAATTTGACAATGTTTTACGTTTAATTTTATGATTTAAATGGGTTGTCCTTTTATTTTCTGGCTAGCACATTTCCATCAAGATGACTTGTTCATTGCCTTCTAGTAATTTAATTTAGAAGCATATGTTGGAATGTGTGCTTGCACATGTGCATGTATGTGTGCCTGTGTATTTGTATCATAGGCTCCTTTGAATTCATTAAATTTCCTGGACTTATAGATTTATAATTTTCGATTTTGTATAATTTTTGTAATTTTTCTTCAAATATCTGTCATTTCCTTCATTTCCAGGATTCTACTTATGTGCACATGTGATTCTTAATTTTATATGTCAACTTAACAGGCCATGGGTGCCCAAATTAAACACTATTCCTTCTCTTTGTGTCTCTGAGGGTTTTTCTGGATGAGATTGGCATGTGAATCAGTGGATTAAAGTAAATTGCTCTCACCAAGGGGATAGATATAATTCAATTCACTGGGTGGGTGGGGAGAGGCTGAATTGAAAAAAAAAAAAGATGGAAGGAGGAATTGATTCATTTTTTCCAACCTTACTGTTTGAGCTAGTATATCCCATCTCATTTTTTCTTGCCCTTATACTAGGATTTCCACAATTGGCTTCCTAATTCCAAAGTTTTCAGACTCAGACTCAATTACACCACTAGTTTTCCTGGGTTTTCAGCTGGAGAAAAGTCAGTTCATGGAACTTCTTAGGCTCTGTGAGTCAATTTCTTATAATATATTTTTGTACTGGTTTTGTTTCTTTGGAGAACTCTGTCTGATACAACATAGTATGATCTTATATCATTGAAATACTGTTTATTTTCTTGTGTGTGTGTGTCTTTTTTTTCTTCTGTGCTTTAGTTTAAATAGTTTTGTGATATCTCCAAGTTACTGAATTTTCTTCAACAACTTTTAATCTGATATCAATAATCCATTCACATTTTTATAACTTACACTTTTTATAACTTACATTGTTTTTTTTAGTTAAGTTTATTTATAATGTATATTTTTAGATGTTGTCTGCTAACTCTGTCTTCTTTGTCATTTTTGCTTCTTTTTCTATGGGCTGATAGTCTCCAAATTATGGTTTAACTAGTGGCCCAGTCCATGAAATTTATGCACATTAAAAGGGAATTAATTAGAGGAAATATTTTAAGATTGCTATTTGCCCTTTCTCTATAATAGAAGTGTCAAGATGAAAGTAAATTAGTAAAATGTATATGAAAATAATATATAAATTTATTAATAAATAAACAATCCCATTATATAACAACAAAGACATGATGTAAAAACAACACTGATAAAAAATGATTGATAAATTGATTAAACTTATTCTAATATCTCCCTGTATACCACATTAAGAGTGAAAACACTTTCAGAGTGCTTGACTAATTTCCCCTGTGATGAAGTATTTACAACTTTAACATCACACGCTCTTTGAACTTGAGAGAAAGCAACATATAATTAGCATATAACTGACCATGTGCAAAAACGTGGTCAGGTCAGAATATCCCTACTCTGTCTAGAGTTTGTCCTTGTGATTTATTAATAGTCATCACAAATGCTGGCATCTCTGGAAACTGTCTTTGAATTAATTTAAATGGGAGGCCAGTGTCAGATGTGGACAAATCAATTCTTGGAATCAGAACAACCTCTCCTTCTGCAGATCCTGTTAATGCTTCAGCTTTGATAATATTAGGTTGTAATTTTTAATAATATATCTAGTACCATTACAAAGACCCCATCTACTATTAAGATATCTCAGTAGCGTGATGATTGCATCCACTTTCAATTTTAATTTATGACATGGCATTCTCAAAGAAGTAATACTATTAAGAAATTTGATGGGAGCCCTAACCAGTTTGGCTCAGTGGATAGAACATCAGCCTGAGGACTGAAGGGTTCCAGGTTTGATTCCAGTCAAGGGCGTGTACCTTGGTTCCGGGCACATCCCCAGTAGAAGGTGCCCAGGAGGCAGCTGATCAATGTTTCTTTCTCATCAATGTTTCTTAACTCTCTATCCCTCTCCCTTCCTCTCTGTAAAAAAATCAATAAATATATTTTTTTAAAAAAAGAAATTCAATGGGAAAATTTTCCTCTTTAGCATTATCTGTTGAATTGATGGAATCATCACTCAAATATGTGTGAAAATCTCCATCAAGTATATCCAAAATTTCTTCATTTAATTTTTGAATGTACTCATTTTTTGGACAAAGAATCACACATTTAGATATATTTATAATATTATCTACAGATGTAGTATTTCCAAAGGTAGTTTCAATGATAGATGCATTATAAATCATTTTACAGGGGATTTCAATAATATCTATTCCTAAACAAAAACTGCTATCAAGTTTTCCATCTCCAAGTTTTACTAACCATTCACTATTAGCAGAATCCTCTGATCTCCTATTTGTTTTAAGAGGCAACTTTCTGAAACATCCCAAACGCTACAATACTTTAAACTCATTTGTACTATGGCTGATCGCAAGCATTTGGCACAGTACTTGAGACATTATCAAAAATCCCCTCTGAGAAGAACTTTCTAACCAAATGCAACATTCAAATCCATAATTTTTCTTAGTAATCTGTCTACAGTATTTATAGCATGACTGGATGCCATGGTGCATTCATCAGTAATGAGAAGTTAGGCCTTTTTAATGGTTTTAGCAACTTCACTCTTTATATCAAGTCTAGAAATTAAAGTTTCATTTAATGGAATTGGTAATTTATATTGGGAATGAAAGATTCTTCCACCAAGAAGTAAATTTTCAGCAATTCCTGTAGATGCTGTGGGCAAAACAGTACCACAACAACCTCCAATATAATGTATTAAAATTTTTTAAAGATATGTTTTTTCCACTACCACCTGAACCATCCAAGAAAAAGCATTTGGGGTGTCCAGTTTGATCTTCGATGGCTGAAGTTATTCTTTCTATAACGCCAAAGCCCTGTGTCATCCCCAGGACTAATCCCTCCTATTGCTGCTTCACCTGACCACAAGCCTCCTGAGCAGAGCTCTGCCCTCTGCTCAACCTCACCTCCCTCGTCCAAGATCGACTCCACCCCAATAACCCCCTGCTGATCCCTTAGCCTATGTCATTTTCACTCACAATCCAGGACTTGAACCAGACCCCTGGCGTAGGTGTGTGGAGAGGCCTCCGCCATGGCCCCGCCCTACTGCGGAACCCCTGCACTTGAACTAGGCCTTTCTGGTCTTGATTTCTCATCTGTAAAGGGAATGGGAATTGAGTGGCTGTGAAGGTGCCTTCCAGCTCCAATGTCCTCTGGGGAGCAGCCTGGGGAGCAGCAAGGGGACCGGAACTCAGACTGCTGCCACTTATTGGCAGAGCCTCCTGCCTGTTCTCCCACCTCTGGGCAAGTCCCAGCCAAGCTGTCCTCCACCCTATTCTTTCTATAATGCCAGAATCCTGCTGTTTGGTCATCTGTCTGGTTGTTTAGGTTGTGACGGCCCCTAGCTTTTTATATATTAGGATTTTTCCTGCTTTCTTAAATGTCTAATATCTGGAATGGATAATGGACATTGTAATAATATATTAGACTATTTGCAGTATTTTTTCCTCCTAGTAAGGACTATATTTACTTGTACACCAGTTTTTGGTTTTGAGGTTTATTTTATAATTTGTTAGAGAAGATTAATTGCATGCTTTACTTTAGGACGAGCATAGATATAAATCTGAGGTGTGACCCTTATGATATCTCCACTGAATAGCATGGGTGTTTAAGGTGGATTTTTCCATCTGGCTGATTGGAACTTAAGTGTGTCTGACATCTGTGAGCTCTGGAAATTTTTCAGCTACCTCAATACTGTCATTCTTTGTCTGGCTCTTAAAGTTTCTCACTGGGCCTGTGTGAATGATCAAAGGGATTCATGTCCCAATGCCTGCTTGATATTTTGGAGCTTCCTTTTTTTCTGGTATTCTGATCACAATGCCTAGCTCCGTGTGCCTTTTTTAAAAGTTCTATTTTCTATCATCTCAACTCGATGAGATTGATGTGTTTTGTTTGTAGTCACCCTTCCTGCAAAGTAGTCTAGAAACTGCCTTTAAAAAAAAGGCAGTTCAATCATAGGAATCCCCATCATTACTTTTCTTTTTACAATTAAGACACCCTCCGCTGTTTGATGTTAAATATTCAGACATCTTTGTCTCAAATATTTTGTCTTATGTTTCATTTGCTTACTATTGAGGTCCAGTTATGTTATCATGACTGAAAGGAGCAATCTGTGTCTTAGTTCATTCTTATGTGAGTCTCAAACATATGGTTGATTAGTATACCATTAAAAATGAGACCCTTAATGTATTTTCTGCAGAACTGTCACATTTATTTTTACTCATTTTATGTTTAGGTTTATTATTTTATACTGAATGTAAAAACCCATTGTGGGTTTTTTTTGGAAATGTTGAATTGTTTTATAACTTTATGTAGGCCTTAGTTCATACATTTAAAATTAATGTACATTTATTTTTAGTGCTATAATTATTTTTGAACAAGTAAGGCTTCTTTGCTACTTGGAAGTAAGAGGTTTCATGTATGAATTGATTATGTAAATTTAACTTGCTTTATTAAAATATATAGAAAATGATCTAGAATAATTTACTATTCTTTTTATTGATTTAAAATATTTCTATTTCCCTGATACAAAATCTATATATTGTATATATAAAATATACTTATAAATTTATAATTCCAACCTGCTTATTATTTTAGTTGTTTAGTAAATATTAATCACTTTACTAAAACTCCTTTATTGGTTTAAACCCAACATAAAGCGACAGCAAGTAGACCATTCATAGTCTATGATTATTTCAGATTATAGCTAGTATTAACCTAACTCATATAATCTTATTCATCTATCATGACATATTTTACCATCTTATGGAACTGGATGTAGGTTTTCAATGCAATTTTCAGAATATACTTATGTTTACTTCTTTAATTTTTATCTTGACTGCTATAAAACATTTTTAGCTTAATACTTTTTCTGCTGTTATCTTGAATAATCACAAATTTGGAAAATTTAGTCTATACTATTTATTTCTTAATTACAAAGTTCATATTAAAGTATCTTGAAAAAGAGAATTCTATCACAGATGTTGATACACGAAATATCAAATTATTTATTAAATTTGACTTTTACTTAAGGAACATATGACATATTGTCTTTAATACTGATGAACAAACTCAGGTAGTAATAGGATCAAGTTATTTTGCTAATATTCTCAAACTGTCCATTAACTTCCTAAAGTGGGTTTTCAAGTTCCATGTAAAAATCATTCCTTCATTACACTTTATCATAATAACCTTATAACAGATGTTTAAAATTGTTGTTATAGCATCAAAAAAGTTGTTGCCTTATAACTGGTAGACTTTTAAGTGAAAACAATTACACACACAAATATGAATGTATTTTGCTACAGATCTTTAGAAAATCAATGTACCTATATTAAAGCTATTTTTGACAGAAAAAGTTACTTATTCTATTTTTTGTAATTGGCTTTATTTAAGTTCTACATAATAATAAGCAACAATTCAGAGTGTCCAAAACAGTTTGCTGGTGTTACTCTGAGGTCTTGCTGAAATAGATTACTTGGAGATCCCTGGCATGAGGGACCGCTTGTGTAGCTTATAAGAATAAATGCACTAATACTGACATGGTACATGGATAACAGAAATAACCTTGAAAATTTTTCAAGGAATAATTAATTCCTCTTTAGAATTAAAGTAATATTGAAGATTTCAGGAATTCTCTTCATGATAAAATTTTGGCAAAGCTTTGGCCTCTTCTGTAGTAGAAATTGGGTCAGGGTGAAAATCAGAGACTATAAACAGGAATGGGGTAAAGAGTCTAAAGAACCCTACTGTTTGATTAATATCATATATTGGATGGGGGTAAGTTTTAGTCCAATGTATGTAGAGACTCATCCAGGAGTACAGCAGGGCTCTGAAAGATTGATATAAACTCCTGCTGAGTTTATAATCTGTAAATGTTAAGTGTTCAAGGCATGGAACTTGGCTGTTCTTAACCAAAGTCAGATCTCTACTAAAGCTTAGTTCACTGAAAACCATTTATGTTTAATAAACATTTATTGAGTGCATTATGTTACAAGGATTATGCTAATGGAAAGATGCAAAATTATTAAGTCATAATCCATTTATGACTCTTCGGCATATACAATCTTTTTGTTTATTATTCCTTGAAATACAGTATGATTTATTAAGGACCAGATTATTACCAATGTTCCATTTTGTTCCTTTACTTACCTCTATGCCATGACAAATTCTTATCAATGAAGGAACAGAAAAAATTATAAATATCTGATTTCTCTGAGAAAAACTTATAATGTAAAAGGCATTAAAATGTCTAAAAGCAAGACATTTGTGTGTTCTATATGTTCATGCTTTAAAATCTAAGTAGCAAGAACTAGATGTTTTAAATGACTTTCTCCACTTACTCTTTGGAGACCTTATTTTTATTGTATTAGGTATAAAAACAAATTCATTTCAGATACTATAAAGACACTAATGTTCAAAACTTTATATAAAAGAAATGTTTTTGCTATATAAAACATAAATTCCTATAAATATAGTAGTTAACTTATCTGGTAGCTTAAATCTACTAAAAACCTTCATGTGCAACTAAACACACAGATGACTGATTGAAGTTCCTACAATTAGAGCAAGAACTGCTACATATAAGAGTTATATACAGTATTTAATTGCCTTGGGAAAGAATAAACCATTTCCACTAAAATAGGAAAGATTGAGCCTGCTGTCTAGAGCTGGTTCCACCAAGGAAATGGCTTTGATGGGCTTTTCTTTGATCTTCACTTACCCTTCACTTCATTCGAATTTTTATGATTAGTTCTTAATTAAAATTAATGAACACTTTCTGCTTTATATATTTAAATTTGCAGGTTGCTAATTACCAAATCTTGCCTTGGCCTGCTATTTAGTATATATGTTTCTATTGTTAGGTCTGATCACATAATTAAATAGACCCCCTCTCCTGAGAACTGATCTTTAGGCCACTTCACAAAAGACATTCCCCTTCTCTTACACCACATTTCACTTGCAAAAACCACTTTCCACTTATTTTTTTCCTTAGGATACACTCAGAGAATTCTCTGCCCCAAAAAAGCCTACCTGGAGTCTTTTAAAATCTGACTTCCTGTCCCTGGGTGCTGTCACCATTTTGGGGCTCAGCCCATCTAGTTTCCAGATGACCTAATCCTACCTAATAAAAGAGTAATATGCAAATTAACTGTCATTCTACGACAAAGATGGCAGCAGTGCCTATAGCGGCCGGGGCAGAATGCTAGTGGCGTTGCCCTGGCAACATGAGCCCAGCAGGCAAGTACGGCCTACAGGCAGCACTCAGCAGGGCCTGCTTGCTCATCACAGTAGTATGGAGCAGGCAGGCCCTGCAGAGAGCAGAGAACCATGGGGAATGGGCCTAAGCCTTCAGTAGGAAATCCCCTGACAGTTCCTGGATTGGAAAGGGTGCAGGTCAGGCTGAGGGACACCCTCCCCTCCCATGCATGAATTTCATGCACTAGGCCTCTAGTAAATTCATAATTCTTTACCCCTTTTGGCCTTGTCCATTCCTCTTTTGGTGACCCTAACATCTGTTTTGGTTTTTTTTATCAAACTTTGTACTACTCAAAAATTCTTGTATGAACTTATAGCAAGCAGGTTTTTTTTTTTTTACCCTTTATTGAAAACTATATGCATTCTTTGAAATAAGGATGCATATAGTTTTCTAGCATGATAAAGTAATGAAGAACAAACTTATCTTTCCTTCATTAGGTATATAGAAACTTGGACAATACCTATAAAATAGCTTAAATATGTTTCAGACTGGCCACTAGTCAGTTTATAACAATGAGTAAAGCAAAACAAAACAATAAGGTCTGATTATTTCAGTTTACTGCCTGGAGAGAGATTCCCAGCTACAAGGAAAGAGAGTCAAATGGTCTGACTGACTTAAGAAATACAGTTCACTGATTGGAGGGCCCAAATTTTTATGTAGGAAATTATACATGAGTGGCTGGGGTGAAGCTTGCCCTGGATCCTGAACAGGGGTCTGAACAACATTGTCTTCAGACCACCTCTCTAGGGGTGGCCCAGCAGAGTGCCAGTGGACACATTCATGCCAGCTGGCTTTTAGCACAAGCTCAGAGGAAAATGACATGACCTCATTGCCAACATGGCCTTACTAGGGCCCTAGACTAATTATAATAAAACTAGGGGCCCAGTGCACAAAAATTTGTTCATTTTCAGGCTGCCCACAGCCCCTTCAGGGTTCGTGCACTGGGGGGTGAGAGGGTTGGTGAGTGCAGTCATGGATGTTTCCCACGATCGCACATGCCTGGTGGGCCCCCACCGCTGAGGGGACATACCTGGAACAGAGCTGGGTGGAGAGCCAGGGGCAGACGCTGGTTCAGGGTCCCTCGGGGGGGGGGGGTGCCTGCTGCTGAGCAAACACACCTGGGGTGGAGCCAAGCAGCGAACTGGTTTTGGATGCTCCGCACTGTGCAGCAGATGCTCCCGCATGCCCTGCGGAGGCCCCCGGGCAGACAAAGGCAGTGGACCCAAGACAGGTGCTCCTGGACTCTCCATGGAGGCCCCCAGGGTGGACCCCCCCGCTGAGCTGACACACCTGGTACAGCTGTGCCAGCTGAGGAGGCCCCCAGCACAGAGCCACGCTGCCAACCTCCATCTTGACTGGGCTAATTTGCATACAGTCGCTCTGATTGGCTGGTGGGCATGGCTTAGGCGTCCCGAAGAAATGGTCAATTTCAATATTATGCTTTTACTAGGGGCCCGGTGCACAAAAATTTGTGCACTCGGCGAGGGGAGGAGGGGATTCCTCATCCTGGCCTGTGCCCTCTCACAGTCTGGGACCCTTTGGGGGATGTCCACCTGCTGGCATGCATGGCCAGTCTGGGTGAGGGGCTGAGGGCTGTTTTCAGGCTGGCCACAGCCCCCTCAGGGTTCGTGCACTGGGAGGTGGGATGGCTGGTGAGTGCAGGCGTGGACGTTTCCAGTTGGGTGGCCCACCATCACAAATACCTGGTGGGCCCCCACCGCTGAAAGTTGGATTGCCTGAACTGCATTCTGACCATTCTCAGTAGCTTTCAGTAACCTGAGCATAAAAAGAAAGAAATTAAATGATAGCATTACCCAGTAATCAATGGTATGGTTTTGCTGGGTGGGTGTCTTGGAATAATGGTACTACAAAGGGAAAAAAAAATTGTGCTAAGAGAAAATTAGATAAGACTATCATAGTACACAACTTAGAAAACAAAATTTAGAGAATGGAAAGGAAACAGAAATGTTAAGAGATAACCTATGGACATAGACATAGAGGGGGAAAGGCCTGGGGGAGTTGGATATGAGGTGGAAGGGGTCAATGGGAAAAACACATACAACAAAGGGAACATCTGTGGCCAACCTGCATAGTAGGCTCCGCCATGGATCACAGAAGCTCCCGCACACCCAGAGCAGGCCACAAGATTGGATCCAGGCGGCAAGCAGCTGCCGATGAGCCTCCGAGGTCGCGTGGGCCCGCGATAGCTCCATTCCCAAGCCCGGTTGCAGGGCCGGGGGCCTGGCTTCCACCCCGCGCTGCAGCCGGCCGCCACTGCCCGGAACCCACCTCCGGCAAACGCTCCATTTTTAGCCATTTTTAGCGCCGGATGCAGGGCCGGGGGCCTGGCTTTCTCCAGCCCTGCAGCCGGCTGCCACTGCCGGGAACCCACCACTGGCAAATGCACAGGCGGAGGCCAGGCCTCCCCCCTGTGCGTTCGCCGGCGCCATCACTCCATTCCCAGCCCCGGCTGTGCTGGCAAACGCACAGGCGGAGGCCAGGTCTCCGCCTGTGCGTTCACCGGCGCCATCGCTCCATTGGATCCAGTGTTTGGGTGGGCTTCCGCCATCTTGGCTGGGCTAATTTGCATACAATTGCTCTGATTGGCTGTTGGGCGTCCCAAAGAAACGGTCAATTTTACTATTTCGCTTTTATAGAGTAGATTAGAGTAGATGTTAATTATTGACTATTAACTATCCTATATCCAACTATGTAATATGTCTATCATTTTACTTTTTATCCTATCCCAGAGGTTTACCAGCTTTGCTTTCTCCTGCCTCCCTAATCCGTCATCAATGGATTTCATGTAACCCACTTATGTCTCCTCCTTTGACGCAATGTATAAAAATAGGTGAAAAACCCCCATTCTCTGGAGCATTATCCCAATCCATTGAGATTCTGCTCCCTGGCAATTGTCAGCAGTTTGGCGCAAATAAACTCACAAAAATATTTTACTGGTTTGAATGTTTTTATGTTAACAGTGCAAATAACTTGTTCTTGAAAATGCCTGTTCTAAACCAACCACACAAAAAAATTAAAAAAGCAATCATGGTCAGAATCAAACTATTTCTATAACTTCATCCAGAAAAAAAAAAGAAACACACACACACACACACACACACACACTCCAGTTCTTAAAAAGTAAAAATTCATAAAACACACAATACTTTTTTTAAATGGGGGAGGAGAGTGCAAATACAATTAAACCTCGTTTCTTTAATGTCTCCCATCCTGAACAATTTAATTCCTGATCACATTGTTCACAGAAAAAAATGTCTTGGGTGTGAAACAAAACTTTGATTTTTGACCTGATAACTCATGCTGATACCTCAGCATGACAAACGTGTCTTTCAGGCAACAAACAAAGGAGAGAATGCTTTAGTTGCTGGTGAAATCCATGATTAGTATAATTTTAAAACATAAAGATGCCATCAAGAGTGCTAATATTGCTAAGGGTGTGAAAGTGCTCACAAAACAGCAATCACAGGCAATTGAATGGGTAGAAAATCTGTTGTTGATTTGGATGAAGGAAAAACAGTTAGCTGGTGATAGCATTTTGGAGGCAGGGATAATACAAAAAACGTGTTTAAGGCTAGTAGGGGATGATTCATTAAATTTAAGCAAAGAAGTGTTTATTTATAGATTAAAAATTACTTTAGATATGTGTTGTATATAAGAAATATTAAAGCAGAGAATCATTTTGAGCATCTGGAAAGGATTAGTTCAATTTGATATGGAATTTTGGGGGCTGGAACATGCGGTGTTCCCTGGGCAGGATGGTTCCCGGGCTCTTTGCCTGTTGCAGTCGAAGAAGAATGAATCCATGGACAGAAGATGGTAGAGCAAAGGTGGAAATTTATTGAAGAACAAGCACAGAATCCCAAGTGAGGAAGGAAAGAGTCCCACTGAGTTGCTGCTTCCAAGGTTTATAAAGGCTGCAAGTCCCTGTGTGCTGATAGCCCCTCTGATTGGTCAATATTCCCTTTTGAATTGGTTAATATAGTAACTCCTGAGCTTAAAGATCAAATCTCACTTGGGGCCTGTGAGGCTCGTCCTCCCTCATTGTCCTATTCCTTCTGGGCTGTCTTCCTCCTTCTTTATTTTTTAGATATAGACCTTTTG
>PVJC01043599.1:0-14458 GCA_004026665.1 Murina feae
AAAAAAAAAAAATGCCCTAACTGGTTTGGTTCAGTACATAGAGCATCGGCCTGCAGACCAAAGGGTCCTGGGTTCGATATCAGTCAAGGGCATGTACCTTGGTTGCAGGCTCCTCCCTGGCCTAGGCCCTGTTCAGGGCTCATGCAGGAGGCAACCAATCGATGTGTTCACTCGCATAGATGTTTCTCTCCATCTTTCCCTCTCTTTTCCACTCTCCGTATAAATCAATGGAAAAATATCCTCAAGAGAAGATGAATAACAAATAATAATTATTATTATTATGACATAGATGTTTATGCTATTTCCTGGGACTAATAAATAATTGTATCTTTTAACAATTCTGGAAAATTTTCAGGCATTCCATTGTGTTTGAATATTGCCTCTTTTCAGAACTTTAACACTTAATAGACTCTCTCTTTCTAATCTCAATATCTCTTACTACTCTTTCCTGTTACCTTTTTTGTTTCTCTAAACTGAGTTTTTTTATCTTTTCTTTGTATCTTTGAGTTTACTAATTTGCTTTCTGCTATATCTAACCTACTATTTAATCTAGTCATTTAATTTTAGATTTGAATTTTTATGTCTTTCACTTATAGAGATTTACATATTTAGTTCTTTTCTAAACTGTTTGGTTATGTTTCTATCTTCTTCTATATGTTCTTTCGCTTCTTTAAAATATTAAATATTTGTTATTTTTGCTTACTGGGTTAGATCATTTCAACGCTATAGTTTCTGTAGGCCTGTTTCTACTATCTGTTATTTCTGCTGACTCTCTCTCACAGTGCCTGATTTCCTTGTGTAGTTTGTTTTTTAAAAATGTGAGCATTTTCCTTGAAGAAAAAAAAAAAAAACAAAAACCTGAGAATACTTTGAGATCTGGGTTAAGATTACTACGTTACATTACTATAGAGAGGATTTGCTCTTGTTTCTACTAATTGCCCTGGGGTACTCCCTACCTGAGACTACTTTAAATTGAATTTTTCTTTTGAAATGTTCTAGAACACTGAGACAAGATGAATTCTGAGTATAAATCTATATGAGATCCACCTGATGGTTATGAATTCTCAGAGAAGGTGGTGGTGTTGTTGTTTAGCCCAATGCCAAGGCTGAAACCAGGATGTTTCTTTTCTTGTCCTGGCAAATTTATTTTTCATTCATCCTTACACTATAACTGTGTATTTTATCTGGCAACCCTATGATAAGAATGCTCTGGAAATTTTAATTCAAAAACAGTGATTAAGACCTAATTAAATGGGAAGACAGAAGAAGGAGAATCATAACTTGATTTCTTTCAGGCCCTAAACAAATATTTCTGTGATGTATCAGATTAGTGCTTTGTTTATCTACTCTACATTTTGCCACATCGTGCTTTCTTCTTTAAATAACTTTGTTAATTAGTCTCCCCTCACCAGATTGCAAACTTCTTGAGGATATGGACTGCCCTTCTTATCGGTATATACTCCTTATAATATATACAAAGCAGTGTATGGACTATAGTACATAATCAGTTAAGTATTTGCTATTGCTCCTAAGTCAACTTTACTGCTGAATGCTCATTTTTCCATCCATCCAGGTACACAAGCCACAGTCAGAGTGTCTCTTATTTCTTCACCTACCACAACTAATCTTCTGGATTTTCCTTTTAGTTCCTCTCTGATTTTTCTTTATTACTGCAGCTACAGTCTCAGTTTATCCTTAGTCATTTCCCCTCTGGTATATTTCTTAAAAGACCACTTCATGAAATGTATTACATAGACTCCTACCTTAGAAAATTTTATTTTTTTTATTTTTATTTTTTAAATAAATTTTTGTTCAGATTATTACAGTTGTTCCTTTTTTATATACCCCCATAGCTCTCCTCCACCTGGTTCCCCCCTCTACCCTGTGCCCTTAACCCCACCACTGTCTTCATCCGTAGATGTAAGATTTTTGTCCAGTCTCTTCCCATACCCCTAACACCCCCTTCCCCCTGAGAATTGTCAGTCCATTCCCTTTTTATGCCCTTACTTCTATTCTATTCATCAGTTTATTCTGTTCATCAGATATTTCTATTGACTTAATTGTTATATTCACTGGCTGATAGGTATTTGTTGTCCCTTTGTTGTTCATAATTTTTATCTTTATCTGTTTCTTCTTCTTCCTCTTCTTAAAGAATGCCATTCAACATTTCAAATAATCCTGGTTTGGTGGTGATAAACTCCTTTAGCTTTTTCTTGTCTGTGAAGCTCTTTATCTGACCATCAATTTTACATGATAGCTTTGCTGGATAGAGTAATCTTGGCTGTAGGTTCTTGCTATTCATCACTTTGAATATTTCTTGCCACTCCCTTCTGGCCTGCATGGTTTCTGTTGAGAATTCAGCTGACAGTCGTATGGGTACTCCCTTGTGGGTAATTAACTGTTTTTCTCCTGCTGCTTTTAAGACTCTCTCTTTGTCTTTTGCCCTTGGCATTTTAATTATGATGTGTTTTGGTGTGGTCCTCCTTGGGTTCCTTTTGATTGGGGTCCTCTGTGCTTCCTGGTCTTGTAAGTCTATTTCTTTCACCAGGTATGGGAAGTTTTCTGTCATTATTTCTTCGAATAGATTTTCAATATCTTGCTCTCTCTCTTCTTCTGGCACCCCTATAATTCTGATGTTGGTATGCTTGAAGTTGTCCCAGAGGCTCCTTAGACTATCTTCATATTTTTGGTTTCTTTTTTCTTTTTGCTTTTCTGGTTGCCTGTTTTTTGCTTCCTGGTATTTCATATCTTTTACTTGATTCTTGTGATCTTCTCGTCTGCTGTTGGTTCTCTGTATATTATTCTTTATTTCAGTCAGTGTTTGCTTAATTTCTGATTGGTCCTTTTCCATTTTTTTGGTATTCTCATTAAGTTCCTTGAAGGTCTCACTTAGTTCCTCGGAGGTTCGTAGAAGATTCTTGAGTAGCTTTATAACTGTGGTTTTGAACTTTATATCCAGTCGTTTGCTTTCCTCTGTTTCTGTCATTTGTGATCTGTTTCTTTGTCTCCGCATTTTGGCTGCTTCCCTGCGTTGATAGAGTGGTGTTTTCTGTCCCAGCTGCAGTCTGTTAATTTGGCTGCAAGGCAGGCAGGTGCACAGCTTGGGGCAGGGTCTCAGAGTCACTGGGGAGGAGTAACCTGTCATGGATGCCCCTCAGCCAACTCCGCACGGCGCTATTCCACGCCCTGGAGTCTGCGCCCCCTGAGTCCCCGAGTCTCGGAGCTCCGCGTCTGTGATCACTGCAAACAGCTCTGCTAGAATGTCACTGTCATCTTCCGCCCCGTTGCCAGACTGCCCTCAAAGCATTCAGTGTGACCCCAGAGCTTTTAAACTCTTCCAAGCCACCTCCACCCTTTCACGGTGGCACCGCCGCCGCCGCTGCCACGCGCACACGTGCACGCTCGTCCGCACCTCTCTGTTTTGGCGCCAAGAACTTCTACTCAGTCTAAAAGCACTCCTTCTCTTACCTTCTAGTTGTAAAGCTTCCACTCCCTTGGTTCTGGAGTATGGCTGTTTAGCTTTATTGTTGTATTTTTTAATGTTTGTGGGAGGCTGCACATTCAGGTATATACCTTATGCTGCCATCTTGGTTATCCCCGAAAAATTTAATAAATGAATCCATTTCTACAGTTAAAGAAGTCATTTTTCACACAGCACCCACAATGATCTTTGTAAGTAAATCAGATCACAGCAAATCTTTTTTATAAAGCTCCTCATGGCTCCCCATTACTCTTAGATTTGAATGCAAATCTCTCACTCTGTCCTATAAAACCTATTTGATCTGATCCTGAATATGACCCTGGCCTCATCTCCAGACTCTCCCCCTTTTCTTTATCCCCTCAGCCTCAATGACCTTGATGTTCCTTTAAATGAACAAGCTTTTCTTGGCCAACCCCTAGAACACTTACCCTCAGAGCTTCTGATGGCTAGCTCCTTGTTATCATTCAAATCTCTATTCAAATGTCAAGTCTTGAAAAGCTCTCTCCCTAACTCGTTTATCTAAATTAAAGCCTCTTTTCTCCACTGTAATCTCATCACTTTTTAACCCTTTATCTGAATGTATGTACCCATGTATGTTTCTCTTCGGCATACAATGCATATTTCTGAAGCATCTATCTGCTATGCACCAGGCAATACTCTTGGTAGTGAAGTACATAAAAACAAAACAAAACAACTTGTCCTCGTAGAACTTGCATTTTAGTGATTTTTTTTCATGAATTAAAAATGTACATTTTATTTACATCTAACAATTAATTTTTCTTTTACTGTCTTCTTCCCCCTAAAATGTAAGCTCTAGAATAAATAAGAGAATGAATGTGTGGCTGTAGTGAGTGACCCTTGTAGGAACTCAGCTGAATATTTTATCCATCACTCTCACTTGCCAATCAGTCTAGGCAAGGATGGAAATCCAGGAACAGCCTGTCTGTGATATTCCATTGTCAGAAACAGAGGACTTGGTATAGACTTGAGTCCAATAAAGCACTGAGCCCTCTTTTTAGCCAACATTTTCAGACAATGATTTTGATTATTTATTCAGGTCTCTTCTACTACTACTGTGTCCCTCCAGGGGGCTGTGCCCCATTGTCAGCTGCACCAGTTGTACTACTGCCAATTCAAATATTTATTCATTGTCCTTGGACACCAATAAGGACACAATGATTGAAAATCATCAAAAGTCTCCCAACAAAATACTTTGTATCCCAGCACCAGTGAACCTCCCAGAAAAATCTTCTACTTTGGCAAAGCTATCAGAGGGTCTATTTTGTATTTTGGTGTTAATTATTTCAAGCAATTCTAAGTACAAGGCCTATGTGAATTATGTACTTTTTGGTGCTATTTGGGGCTTAAAATTAGTTGCACTCTTTGGGCATATAAACCTCTTACCCAGTTCATTATCGTCGGGTAGACTGAAGAATGTCAGTGACCCTCATACAAATTTGTACAGTATCGCCTAATAACGAAGTACATATTTACTTAGAGAGAATATGCTTTATTGGCAATGTGTTTAATTATCTCCCAGAACAACTTAAGTATTGGCTGCTTATAATGCTCCTCTCCCCTCAAAGGGGGTGGACATTCCGCTGATGCTCCAGCAAGGCTGCAGGTGCTCATAAAGGGAATTGTTTGAGAATGCTTGGCCCAAGTGACGGGCTCTAGTTTGGTTAGTGAGTCTGAGGCAGAGTCAAGAATAACCCCATTCCTACTCATCTGCCTCCTTTACAGAATTCTATCAGAACAAAAATTCGTATTAAAAGTGAAATTTTTAAAAGGTATCTGTACAAACATCTGCCACTGTTTTAGCCACACCCTGTGGAAGAAATCAGTCTTGCCCTGGTGATGCAGGCTTATGAAGTGCTGAGAAGCAACATGGGAAGACAAGAAAACAGAAGTGGGCAGGAGAGGGACAAAGAATGAAGAAAAAATCCAAAGGCCAGTTCCCTCAGGAAAGATCTGTGGGAGGAGACTGTTTCCAAACTTGTGGCCAAATGACCCCAAACTCACAACTTGAACAGTTTCTTCCTTTCCTTAACATTTATTCTAATAAATTTTGTAACACTTATAAAGAAAATACAGAAATACACACAATCAGAGAAAACTACTGTTAACATTTTAGCTTTTTCTTCTGATTTTTGATAGTCATATCTATACATGTAGATATACATATATGTTATTTATATAACTAGATATGAATTACCATTCTTTTTATGAAATCGTTTTCATGTCATTAAACATTCTTGAAAAACATGATTTTGATGGCTGGATACTAGACCATCTTGTGTAAATGTACCATATTTAACCTAGTCCCAACAGATGAACTTTTGGATTGTTTTTCATATGTATATGATTAGTGGTTATTTTTATCTAGGAAGCTTGTTTGGGTGGAACAAATTAATGTGTTAAAGCTATAGAGGGTGGTGGAAAGGTGGGAAAGGGGAATATAGGCATATCATAAAAGAGCACCCACCTAATTGTAATTCAACATACCCTACTTTTCCCAGATGATCCCAGCCTTGTGGTTCAATCTCTTTCCCAAGTCCCATCACCTATATCCTAGGTTCAACCGAACTTGAGGCTCTATTCCCCTTCCCAATGCCTCCCACACTTAGGCAAAGTATTAGAGTAAACTAATGCTCTGACCATACTTCATAGGTTTCTAGCCCCAATAACGCTCTAAGCCCCATGACAGCAGAAATCTAAAACAGTAATCTCTTTACTTTATTGATCACCCCATTAGTTTAAAAAAATTAGCATGTGCCTACAATGTATATATGATGTGTGTGTGTAAATTGTTTATATGTACTGGTATATGAATATTTTACATATATTAAAAAGGTGTGCTAAAGTGGCAAATTTAAGATGACAAAAATAATTGAAACATATTCTATTTCTTATGTGTGTTTTTCTGTAACCCAATGAATTGTCTTGCACATTTCTCTTTGGAGACCAGTGACTTAGGCCACACCTAACCATAATGCCACATCTGAGCTAATGAGTTCATATATTAACCTTCTGGAAAGCGTTTTGACATTTGGTTCCTTAAAATTATAAACTGAAGAAATGGCTCTCTGATGGGTTCACTCATTTGCAGGTACATAAGGACTCCCTGCAATTGGCTTCTGGTCCCTCCTCCTTTATAGAAAGAATGTGTGCTTCTGATTAACTTGTTCACCTAGCATTTTTAGTTGGAAGATAAGTTGAAAATATAGATATAAATGAATGCGTTTGTGTGATATGACTAGATTCCACATTCCCCACCTTTCCACAATCCTCTGTAGCAGTGGTTCCCAACCTCTTTTTGGGCATGCACCATCTAAGCATCTCTAAAATCCTGATGCTCTCCCCCTGTGACATATAATTCTTATTATTCAAAAAGTGAACTCCTGTTCATGTGGAAGAAACCTAAAAGGACATTAACTTGGTCTAAACAAGTTCCAAAGAATATGGCATCCATGAAAGAGAAAAATAAAAGAACAAAAGTATAGTTGAAGTACTGAGGAAGAAATCACTAAGAAATTGTTAATAATAATAATAATAATAATAATAATACGAAGTAATATGAAAGAAAAGCAAATAAAGTTTCAAAACACATTAAATAGAGAACTGAAATGCATAAATGTCAAATATATATTTATATGCTGTATATGAGGCCTCTAAAATCATAAGAAATACAAATAATTCACTGCTAATAACTCATTCTCGAATTGCCCCCCACCCCCGTGGGGTGTGTGCCCCATGTTGGGAAGCCCTGCTCTATAGCTTTAGTACATAAATTTAATACAATAAGGTGGGTGCTGTTTTATGGAACATTTACAGTTGTGGCCTAAGAGGTCAAGGTAGACGGAGACTAATGGATTTAGGACACCTGAGAGGAAGGGACTGAGGTGGTGAGAGCCCAGGAGTCTCCCAAGAGCACAAGTTTAACATGGCCATCAGTCAGCAGCTTGGCAGTTACCTAGAGATCTTTGAAGGAATGGGACCCAGGATGGACAGCTGTTCCAAAGGCCATGGTAGGGAGGCCTGGCTAGCATGGGATACGAATGAAAGACCCACAAGCCTGAAAATGAATCTTGAAAGAAATAGCCCAAGGTACACCCTGACATTAACTTTCCCCACAGTTTTGCAGACAGTCAGCTTTGTCTAAACAATAGATCTTATCCACAGCTAATTCTGGCTTATACAGGTAGTTATTAGGTGATAAAGGGCTACTCTTTTTTTTTTAATATATTTTATTGATTTTTTTACAGAGAGGAAGGGGGAGGGATAGAGAGTTAGAAACATCGATGACAGAGAAACATCGATCAGCTGCCTCCTGCACGCCCCCTACTGGGGATGTGCCCACAACCAAGGTGCATGCCCTTGACCGGAATCGAACCTGGAACCCTTGAGTCCGCAGGCCGATGCTCTATCCACTGAACCAAACTGGTCAGGGCAGGGCTACTCTTAAGACATCAAGTTTCTTTTCTCTCCCTCAAATGAAAAATCAACATACAATAATAAGAACAATACATTTAGAAAAAACAAAATAGGGCCATTTTTGCTTGTGTGTCTTTCATTGTGTAACTCAAAGTTTATGTAAACTTTAAAAAAAATATGTTCTCTGGACATTTTTAAATGTGCAGTTCCATCTCTAGTTTAAAATATCCCTTTCCCAATACATTTTGTTAAGTAAGATGTACATAACTTCTAACATAGCCCTGATCCATCCACAGTCAATGGTGAAGGCTATCGGTGTTTCTGAAAACATAATAAAGTGGCAGAGAATATCAGTTAACCACTGAAGGTGATGCTGACCACAGGAGTCAATGTCTCTGTGAGGACAGTGAGTTTGTGATGAGTTCCAGCACTGATGGTCGCCAAGGAAACAGTGGGAAGGTGATGCGGAGGATAGACCTCTGCAGACACCGTGGATATTGTGGTCCTGCCCACCCCACCCCATAAAACTGAATTTTCTCAGGAAAGGAAAACTGTATCCCCACGCCCTATCTTGACAAGGCATCTGCACACACATTCTCCTTAGGAAGGGGGCAGCTGGAAGCCAATAACTTTCTGAAGGCGTGTTTCCAAATGCGTGAGGCTCTCTCTCTGAATTCTGACTGAACTTGCTCCCTCCCACCTCAAAATATGCTCTCTCGGCTCAAAAGTTTGACAAGATCAAATAACCAGAGCTATTTAAATATGCTTCTTTGGATAACACCTTCCAAGATAGTTAACAATTCTAACTTGTTTAGACTCTTCCATTCCTCACCATGCCCAATACACACACACACACACACATACACAGCCAGGAAAATTCACCTTTCTCCTTAAGGCCACCCCTCCTTACCATTCACATGTACCCTCAACTTAGAGTCAACTTCTAGGTTTGGGGTTGTTATCTTTCCTTAATTCCTTAACAGTGCCTTTCAGTGGTCAAGCTAAGTCCATTTAGCTGTTTGACTTGAGAGTCTTCTGGATGGAATTTTTTTTACAAAATAATTCTTACTCTTTAGAATAACTGGTAATAATGACTAATGGACATTCATAGGCATTTATAACACAGTTCCTGTTCTATGCATTATTCATTTATGCAAACTGTTGTGAAGGTACCAAATTCACTGTGCAACTGGACTGGAAGTGTCTGGACTCAAGATTGCATTGGTATGCATAGTTCTGAGGCTTGGTTCTATTTAACATTTTCATCAGTGACCTGCTTAAAGGAGCAGAGAGCAAACTCATTAAGCTCCAGAACATCAGAGAACAGGATTAGAATTTCCCAGCCCTTGCCAAATTAGCAGAACTGTTGGAGTCAACTATGTTTATTAGGGACAGGAAAGGGGAAAGTAAGTTGCCAAGTGCTAGCTGAGTAATAGTTACTTACTTAGAAGGAGAACTGAAAAGAATATAGGTGCAAACACAGACTCGTAGCAGGAGACTAACTTACCCAGGAGACTCATTAGTGTTCACTGGGACCTTTGCACCCCCTTAAAATGGACTCAGATCCCCAATCCATGGACTGTGGAAACAGAAATTCAAAGAAGTCTAGTGAGCTTTTCTTTCTCATTGTCCCTCTAGCTTCAAATCCCTGACTCCCCTTAATTATCCTGGCTTATGATTCATTTCATTGCCCTGCTCTAACTCTATAGAAAACCATGTAAACCCAGATTTGAAAACCTTTTTATGAGCCAATCATGGCCTCCTGCAAGAAGGCGTGGCTCTCTTGGGCTGTCTTGGCTCTTGCTTAATCCTTATAGTTAAACTTCTACCCCGGGTTATTTCACAAGGTATTTTCCTAAATGCAGGTAGTTTTCTCCCTAGAGAAACTCTGGGATCAGCTGTTAAGAAAATAACATTTACACCAGTGTTACCTAACAAAGGTGAGTAACCCAGTAGTGCTGCAGTCAGGGGCTAGAAAACTTTGTCTGGACAGTAAGGTGACAGGTAGTAAATATTTTCTATCTCTGTTGCTACTACTCTACTCTGATACTGTAGAATGAAAGTATTCATACACAGTATGCAAACTAAAGGGCATGGCCAGATTTGGCCCCAGTGGGTACTGGTCACAGTTTGCCAACTCCTGCTAGACTCAGCCTCAGAACCTTTGACTTTTGGGAAGATTTTGCAACCATCTTATCCAAACATTTTACAGCTACAGAAATCAGGACTCATCAAGTAGAGTGAAGTTTACACGAATTCTAAAGACAGTTTAAATCAGGGTTACAACTTCAAACTAGAAACAGGTAGCCCCATTCCCAGGTCAGTGCCCTCACCTCTGCAAAAATCACTAGGCTATTTTCAGAAGTTTCTGGGGATCCCGTATAAATGGCAGAGCCTCTTCTGGAAAAGCATCCACTATAACCTTTGGCACAATGCTTTAGTCATATTGTGTGTAATACACAATAGTGTTGTGGCATAATATCCCTAGGAGGGCCCAAGACGAATGTTTGGCTAAAGATTTGGGGCAGTTCTACCAAAAGGCAGACTTTGTGAAACCAAAGTAGAGCCCAGAGTAAATCAAAATGGAAAGCCACGCACAAAGTTCAAAGGACATTGCTTTGTTTAGTGTTTCAAAAGTTAAAGGTGAAACTAAAAAACAAAAAAAAAAAACAAAAAAAAAAAAGTTAAAGGTGACATAAAATCTTCATGCATCAAGAGGAATGTTTTAAAGAGGAGCAATTGCTTTCCATCTGCTAGTAGAATAAAAAGAGCAAGACTGGGTGGGGTATAACAGATAGACAAAACTTGCTAGAGCAGTGGTTCTCAACCTTCCTGATGCCTCGACCCTTTTATACAGTTCCCTATGTTGTGACCCAACCATAAAATTATTTTCGTTGCTACTTCATAACTGTAATTTTGCTACTGTTATGAATTGTAATGTAAGTATCTGATATGCAGGATGTATTTAGGCGATGCCTGTGAAAGGGTCATTCGACCTCCAAAGGGGTCACGACCCTTTGGTTAAGAACTGCTTGGTAAAGGTAACTGTTATTCACAAAAACTCAAGACCAGAGGAAGTCATTGAATGCCCTTAATAATTGGATCTGGGAGTATGATGTTTGGGGTGGGTTAAGAGAGAGAAAAATAGACAGTCAGTGATTCTCAAAGTCCTTTCTCTCTCTATGAAGTCCCGTGAAAGCTGAGACAACAGTGGCACAGTGAATCTTTATACTTAATGAGAACAGATAGCTTCTTTGAGAGGGTTGTGCAGTGCAGAACACAAAGTGGATACTATATTGGGGGGAAAAACACAATTGTTAAAATTTCAAAGGAACCTCTTAGATAACAATGTCTCGAGTTGGTAGGCAGTTAGGATAACTCATGGAAAACCCACCATTCAGGATTGGAAGCTTAAAGCCCCTTTTCAAGTGTATGTATGTGTAGATATGCTTGATGCTTTTATCTCATCAGAGACCAGGAGTTTCTCAAAGTGGACAGTTCCTGGTCTGCAATTTGAAAGTCCCAGTAGCTTGGGCCTATTCCTCCTTGAACGTCAGGGCCTAGTATTTATGAGAACTTTTATTTTACCAGCTTTGATAAAGATAAATCATAGCACGCAGCTTGGTACTCGTTAAAAATGGTACAATCTGTTCAAATGCCATTTCTGGACAGAACATTTCATAAAACTATCCCGGAAGATTGTCTCAAGACACCTTTTCCAAAGCCCATTTTTCCAAATGATGAACTCTTGGCAATTACCATTTTTCATGATTATAATTTTTTTCCAGATGACCCAGGAACCTGCACATCATGCGTTACAAGGTATTACATGTAAGTCTGGCCTTCTTTTTCATAGCACTAACTTTTCTGCAGTTTAAACATTACCTACTTAACCCTAAATCAATGATTACAGGAAAGAGGGCCTGCAGCCTGAAGCAGCTCTGCCCTGTCAGGCTACTAATGGACAATTCTTGGCTTTAGCAATAAGAGCCCAGCTGTTTTCTTGCTTGGACCTTTGCTTCCAGGACCTTTGCTTTCTTGGTCCTGGAAGGCACCCAACCTGACACTGGTGTCTAGGAATCTTGCCATGAGTAACCAGGATTCAGACCTTGCTGGTTCTGGACAGACCTTAGTAATAGACCCAACACCAGGCAAGCTGATTGCAGATGTTTGCATGGAGACTTTGTCCTTAATAAGAGTTGGGTAGCCCAGGATGAAACCAGGTGCTATATTAGCTCTCAATCATCCCCTGGGTAATGAAAGACTTAGATCACTAAGTTAAATGAAACACGGCTAACCATCATCCCAAAGTTCTCTATTACAAATCAAACATGGCATGTCTTAACGTCACCTCCCCTTCCCAGTCTAGTTTCCCTCCCTGGGGAAAAAAACTAAGAAAGAAAAGATGGGAGACGAAAAGGAAGTCCCAGATAATAGGCTACATAATTCCTCCCTATCATCATGAGAACTGGAGAGTTTTGTGATAAACTCTCACATCCATTTCTTCTTTTCATCTTTCCAAAAACATTGTCAGGAACTTGGGATCAATGTTACTCTCCAGAAGGAAAGCTCAGAGAGGCTATAGGTTCTCTCATGAAGCACAAGCTATTGGGGGCTGGGGGGAGTGTCTAGATTTGGGTTACCTCAACTTTAATGAGCTTGATTCCAAGGGGCTTAAAATGTGGTGGTGGATGTGGGAAGACATTAAAAGGGATGAGGTGGATGGCAAGGAAAGGGAAACCTAACAAGCTGAAACATATTAAAAACGACCAGTTAACCTTACTATTACTTAACCTTATGGTTTTAATTCAATTATCCCAGAGTATTATTCTCTGCATTGATTGTGTCTCTCCATCACTGCATTCCTGCCCTACGAATAATTTATTGTTCCATTTAAATAGGGGAAGCAGGGTGGAGAAGAGGGCCCCAGACTTGATTATTAGAAGATAGACCAGATGACAGTAAATGAGCAGAAAGAAATTTGTCAGCATGTTCATAGTTGGCATTTGCCCAGCATATGGCCTACCATAGACACCCCAAGCAGAGATGAACAGCAGAAATGCAAGCATTCCATGCTGAAGTCACATGGTTGAGGACACAACTGTTCCTTGAAGAATGAGGCAGGATCCAGAAAAAGAGTGACCAGGCAGAAGTGGATGAGGAATTCTCCTCTTTGACTCTATTATGATTCTGTGTCCCTCCGGCCTAACTCTACCCTTCTTCATTTTGACACCAAAAGACACCCCTTGACCTGCACCTACTTCCTCTGTCACCTGGCAGCATCATCTATTAAAGTTTAGAGCCAGCCTCTTCAGCCTCTCCAGCTCACCACTGCCCACTAATGAGCATATTCCATAATACCCTGAGAGCAACAAAAACAGCAGCTCAAATAACATTGTGTCTTTCAATGTAACTTCATTATAATGTTGATGAGATGCTGTTGGAACTTAACTCTTGTCTCTAGTATCAATTAGCCTATTTCATTATATATCATTTCACTTAAAGTCGCAGAACCTCTCTACCACATTAAGGGCCTACTGTACACTAAAAAGAACATGTCCAATATCATGAAGGTAAAACATGTGATATTTATTTCAAGAAACACACATTTATAACCCCTTAGAAAATTTAGTGACTTTGAATGCAGCTAATAAAACACTTTGCAATAGAAGTTGGTAAGAAAGAAATGCAAAGCCTACCTCTGATATATTGTTAATGCTACAAAATTCATCAAAGGGCAAAAATAAATTTCATTCCACTACCCCTTCAAATGAGCCGATAGTTCAGTGTAGAATGAGAATAATGGATAGTATGTGTAGAAATATGTATGCATAAAAGCTAAGGCACTTCGATATTGATGTTAATAATGTGGTTACAGACATTTTGGTAAGCTACTTGAACCCAAACACTGAGCTGTTTCAGACCTTTCAAGTGCCATGTGGCAAAAGCACGCAAACTATCTGTTCAAACAGACCTTGGTTAAATCCAAATCCCACCTTTATTTATTTTTTTTTAAATATATTTTATTGATTTCATAGAGGGAGAGAGAGATAGAAACATCAATAATGAGAGAGAATCATGGATTGGCTGCCTCCTGCACACCCACTACTGGGGATCAAGCCCACAACCCAGGAGGCATGTGCCCTTGATCAGAATGGAACTTGGGACCCTTCAGTCCGCAGGCTGACACTCTATCCACTGAGCCAAACCAGCAAGGGCCCAAGTCTCACCTTTAACTGCCTATGTGACTTGAGTACTTAACTTTCAGACTCAGTTCCCTGATCTGAAAATTAAATATAAGTAACTAGGGGCCCAGTGCACAAAAATTTGTGCACTCGGAGGGTGGGGGTCTCTCAGCCCGGCCTGTGCCCTCTTGCAGTCTGGGACACCTCGGGGGGGATGTCCACCTGCTTGGCATGCCTGGCCAGCCTGGGTGAGGGGCTGAGGGCCATTTTCAGGCTGTCCACAGCCCCTTCAGGGTTCGTGCACTGGGGGGTGGGAGGGCTGGTGAGTGCAGGCCTGGACGTTTCCCACCAGAGGGCC
>PVJC01043600.1:0-14478 GCA_004026665.1 Murina feae
GGGTGGGGCTGGCTGGTGTGTGTGGCCAATGGCTCTAATAACCGCTGGGATGGAAAGGTTCTTAAATACTAGCACCTGGCATGGCTGCAGATCTCAGCCAGGAGCACCTGCAGGAGGGGTAGTTGGGAGCTGATATGCTCACGTCCTGGCTGGCTGGGCTGCAGATCAGATACGCTACCTGAGTTTGACTCCCAAGGCTGGAGGAAGAGGAGGAGGTGGATGAAGAAGATGAGACTGCTGGGCTGAGGTACCCGCTGAAAGGAGTCCAGGGAGACTGCGGAATTTGCCATCTCCTCAGCAGTAGGGTCACCTGCAGAGGGATAAAGAGATGCTGGATGGCACAGGAGAGCTGGAACCCGGCCCCTCAGGCCAGAGGTCTATCAGTGCCCTAATGATCTTTTGTCTGGTTCTTAACCACCCCAGTACCTGGCTGCCTCTAAACCGAGCATGTCAAACTCGTGGCCTGCAGGCCACATGCCTCATTCATTTGGCCCGTGTTAGCCTTTGAGTTTGACATGTTTCTTCTAAACCATAGCCGGATGTGAGAGCTGCTTCTAATTTTACCAGGCAGCTCTGTTAAGGGCATCACTGGCCATGCCTGGACTTATGGAGCCACATGGGGACAGGGCCCAAGGGTCCCAGAGGAAGCAGTTCCTGAGGTTCACATTGTTTTAGAGCCAGAAATAGAGCCACGTATTGTACTGGGGCTCAGCTAGGAGTTAGTGACTTTCTAGGAAGGAAATCTGTAAAAACTCTCACATGCCTTTTCACTATCCCTGACCAGCCCTGTTCCATTTCCCTCGGCCTGGAACATCAGGTCCACAAAACAGATGAGCAAACAGAGTTCTAATCTCTCAGAAATGGGACGCATGCACCTGGGACACCTCCCTCCAGTCCTAGACCCTTAGGCATAGCCTCCAGGGCGTTAGCTGGTGACTGACTGTTAGCTGGTGTCTATGGCATTTCTGAAGCTACAGTGATGGTGTGGTCCAATCCAGCTACACCAACCCCCACCTGTGGGCCAGGAAACCCACCCCAATGCAGGCGAGGGCTGGCCTTCTTACTCCTGACACCACCTTGTGACTTGCAGCAAGTCCTCCAGTCCTAATAGCTGTGGGTCAGCCTGTGCATCTTGGGAGATCTACAGTCCTCTCCACATTTGTCCTCTGTTTAGTTGTGGGACTTTAGGCAAATTTTATAACTGGCGGAACCTCAATTTATTTGCTTGAACAGTAGAAGGAACCAATGCCAACCCAGAGGGTCGATAAGCCCCCCACAGGTTGGCTGGGTGCTCTAAAGAAAAGTCAGCAGCTCCTCCCTCCGCCTCCACCTTCTAAACAACTGCTCGCCACCCTCCACCTTCCTCTGGAGGTGCATCTCCCCCCTTTCACTCCATCATAGCACCCCAAGGAGTGGGGGAGCCCCATGAAGTTTCTGCTCTCATCATCATCAACCTCCCTTCTCCCTCCCATGCCACTATATGGTTTCCTTTCACACAGACCTGTGACATCACACATGCTCCTGTGGTCTGTGGCCAATGAGCCCAACCAACAGTCGGTCAGCGATACCACTGGCCAGTTGAGATGAAAGACTTGAAAACTTCTAGGTTATTCAGCAGGAGAGGGGCCAGAGGAGGTGTGGGGGTGACTTAATGGGAGAGGGGAGACTCCCCAGGTGACCCTTGAGCTGGAACTACTGGGGATCAATAGAATACCATGGGGGTGGGAGGTGATAGGCTGTGAGGTGAGTGGGCCAGGGGCGAGGAGTCCTGCCCTCCAGGAGTTCACAGGAAGGGGGAGGGGAGCAAGCTGGACCAGCTTGATCTGTGCATCAGGAGGGGCCTCTGGGGTGGGGGGAGAAGTCGGAGGGGTCCTGGATGCGTTCCAGGCCAGCAGCTACTGCAGGACTATTCACACAATAACCAGACAGTCCAGCCCCTCACCCTCCGGGCTGAGGGCAGGAACATGTACGTGTCAGGCCTGGAAACCAGCAGCAAGAACCCCAGAACAGGGGTGCGTTTCCTCTCCTCCCTGTTCTCTTTTGGTCTTTACTTCTGGACTCTTCACTAGAGGCTCAGGAGGGCAAGACCATGAGGGCCTATTAGCAGCAGCCAACGCCTTCCAGACAGGAGGGCTCAGAATACCTGATGGATCTGTTCGGACGGGCAGGGCTCTGAGGAATTAGTCAAGTCTGATGGTAGTTGTTAACTTGAGTCCTCTCTGTGGCAGCCATGGCTCATCAGGCCCACAACTGGCGTGGGTGTGCTTCACAGGAGGAGCGGTGCCCCAATATTCCTGGGCAGAGGAGGCTGCACCTCAGGGGATTGGGGCCGTCAGTGTGTTCCAGACCCTGAAATTACTGTAGGGCTGCAGGTGCCAGTTGTGATACACCCATGTGATTTCTGTCACCAAGGCTTGAGGAGGCGCTCTCTCTCTCTCTCTCTCTCTCTCTCTCTCTCTCTCTCTGTTTCTCTCAGAATAATAAAAAATTAGCACAGCCCTGACCAGTTTGGCTCAGTGGATAGAGCATTGGCCTGTGGACTGAAGGGTCCCAGGTTCGATTCCGGTCAAGGGCATGTACCCTGGTTGTGGGCACATCCCCAGTAGGGGGTGTGCAGGAGGCAGCTGATCGATGTTTCTCTCTCATTGATGTTTCTAACTCTCTATCCTTCTCCCTTCCCCTCTGAAAAAAATAAATAAAATATATTTTTTAAAAAATTAGCACAAATTGAGACCGTAGTATCTACCAATCACTTACCTACACCAGAGTATTAAGATTATTATTGCCACAGACAAGGAAAGGGAGGCACAAGGAGGCCAGCTGACCAGGCTGCGCCAGAGGTGGTGGTGGAGCAGGGTTCAAGCTCTGTGTTTCTCCGAATCCCTCATCAGCTGTGCCACGTGCCAGGACTGGGTGCACCTTCAGTCCCTGGCCCCCGCCCATCATGACCCCTGTAGGGACCTCCCAGCCACAGCACTTGCCCTGACAGCATCTCTTGTGCACTGAGTCCCCAGGCGTCAGCCCCAAGACTAATGATCCAACCTCCAGCCATTGAATAAAAATCTAAAATCTCCCTCAAAACGGAGTCTCCCTTAGAGCATGTGAGCAGGATCTTCTCGAACAGAAGGCTGGTCTCTGCTCCCGACACAAGGATGTGGCTGGGAAGCCTTCACTCAGAGGGAGACCGCCTGGCAATTCCCTGAAGGGGCTTCAGGGGGCTGAATGTCCTGTGCTACTGAAAGGAGTTTTTAGGGGTGAAATAGGAGGGTTTAGGGAGTTTTAGAACTTAAGAGGGTCCTTGGGGGAGGAAGGCTTGGGGATGCCAAAGGCATCCATTCACAGAGGACAAAAGATGCCACAGGATAAGGGGAGAGGGAGACACCCACTCACAGAGGATAGGGAAGCCACAGGGCGCAGGGAGAAAGAAAGCAGACTTTCACAGGGAATAGAGACATGCCGACACATGGGCGAAAGAAGGAAACAGATTTTCACAGCGTCAGGAAATGAAGAGCTGCTGCTTTTAGAAACCTTAGAAAAAAGGGGCTCAGTGGGTCCCCCAGGGGAGTCTTTACTTGTTTCCAATAAATTTCCACTATTTTCATTTGCCACCTTTTGTCCGTGGCTTCATTCTTCAACTCCACCTGGACAAGAGCCTGGGAAAGAAGCCACCCTTGCATCCTGCACTGGGAACCCCTTCCCCTCCTCCTCGCCCAGTACTGCAGGCCCTTCTCCCCACCTGCTGCTGCAGCTCACCCTCCTGACCTCTGCTTTAGAGGCTGGGTCCTCCCGGGGAGAAGGACCCTGTGAGGGTGCACATCCCCCTCAGCTGTGACCCCACAGGGCATGGATTTCAGGTTCTGGTTTGGGTGAGGAGGCTCTGCTGCGGGAAAGGCCTGGATGCGCTGAATTTTCGGGGAAGATGGAGGAGCCAGTGGGGAGGGGATGGACACACAAGGGGTTTCAGGCAGGAGCTAAGTTTTGCTGGTGGGCACCTTCCCCCTGCTCTCCAGGGAGCCTCACCATGTTCCCTCCAAGAGACCCAGGGCGGAGGAAGGCTCGGGCACACTGCGCACAAATGCCACCCCCTCTGCCCTGGGGAAGCCTAAGTCCCCTCATTCCTTTCCTTCTCACGCCCCGCCCCCCACTCCGACCCCCTCCAACCCATTCCAGTTTGCTCCTCCTGCTTCTCCAGTTCCTAGAACTCACCCACGGTCTCGACATTGCTGGTCCCTCAGCTTTGAGTGTCTCTTTAAAAGCTGTTTTTTGCTTTTGCTACTTTTGTGAGCTTGGGTCGAGGCCACGATGAGCTTCACCCTCCTCCCATGCCCAGTGTCCTAAGCTGTTAGCCCAGGAGTAGGGTTTGCACCTTGGCCCTCCACGAGCTGCCGATGGATCAGTGCTCACTGGCTGGCTTCGGTTTGATTTCAACAGGCCCACAAGGGAGTTTCTACCCCATCTCCGAGGGAGATGAACCTCCCAAGAAGGGACCCTCAGGCGGAGCTACATCTCCCCATCTCCCCGTGGCCACACTCCAAACACCGCTCCGTGCAGCCAGGCCCTGCTGGGAAGATGGGGTCAACCTGTGCTCTCTCAAGAAGCCATCACTTTCTGCTTCCCGGTTCTGAAACGGTGGAGGTTTAGACAGGCATGGGAGTGAGCAATGTACCTGGCAGGCTGCAGCGGAGGGTCCAAAGCGGCAGACGAGTCCCGGTGATCCCAACTCTGGGGCAAAGATGCTCGTTGTAAAGAGTTTTGGTCCAGTTGAGGGGCAGCTCACGTGTTACAAGGACCCACCCACCTTCCACGTTAAGACACCGCTGTTTGCTCTGCCCTTTGCTATAAAAACCAAGAGAGATAGACAAAAGGAGGAAGTCCCTGTCACATCCTGTCTCTGTGAGGCAGACCATGAATTAAATTTCAATGGAAAACCATTCCAAGGGCTTAAAAAGAGGGCAAAGGTACTTGGGAGCTTTGTAGGGACTGCTGACTGCAGAGCGGTGGGGTGGGGTGGGGAGGGGAGGGGAGGGGGGATGCTAGCTAGCTGACTGGGGCTTGGGTTCCAGGGAGGCAGGTTGGTCTTGCTAGTGGGTCCCCCCGCCCTCCTCACCATCACAGCAAAAGATACAGACTGGACTGAAACATCACTAACTGCGGGTTAGGAAAGATCTGGTGCCCAACTCTAACTCAGTCCGACCCTCCTCTTAGGGCCAGGGCGTAAGATAGACTGGGGTCATCGGGGTAAGCAGAGCTTCAGGAGCTGGTCACACACAACGTGGAAATGAAATGGTGCCCTGTACGGGAATTCTCTAAAGGAGTGGAGCTCAGGAAAGGAGCAGCCACGCACCAGGGCGCCCGTTGTGCCATAGGCCACGGTACAACTTCGGTGTCAGTGAGAGGAGTGCAGTGGATCAAGGTGCCAGCCAGCTGGCTGCAACCACACTGACACCCGCCTCCGGACGGGCCAGAGCCGTGGCACGTGGCTGTCTAGCACCTGTGGGACACACAGCCCCAGCAGAAATGTCTGCTGTTCGGTGGCCTGCGCAGGTGCTAGGCTCTGGGTGACCAGGTGGGGTAGGTAACCTGTTAGGTGCAAGCAGCTGGTGCATGCATCGTGGGCTCATGTGTGCACACAGATGTCCTAGGACGTGGGGCTCAGTGGTGAGCGCAGGTGATGGAGGCAGGTCCCCGGGGCTGGGAGACACAGGAGAGCTCAGGGACAGATGAAATTCAAAATGGACACTAACCGAGGAGCAGCGTCAGGGAAGCGATGAGGGCGCAGGGGAGGCGGTAGCCGCTCTGAGGGAGGGATGTGGCTAGCATGTGCGCAGCAGCCACAGGCTGTGGGCTTGCTGGGGGAGCGTCGGGGAACCTCCCGCGGAAGGGAAGGCTGGATAAGAACAGATAAGACCAAATCGCCAAGGTCTTCGCATGCTACGCGGGGCAGGAGGACGTTGTTCCAGGAGCAGCCGCGAGCCCTTTCAAAGTGTGAAGGACCCGCAGCAACTCAGGCTCAAGGACAGTGGCATCCGTATGGGGGCGCTGTTTGGGAATGTTAATCCTGGCTTTTCACTGCCCTTCCCTGGAGGTCTTCCATGCGAAGCCAGAGTGCAAAGGAAGCAGGCAGAGTCCATTCTGCGGCCCCAGATAGTCCTGGGGGGATGGGGGAGAGACCCCCACCTGCCAGTGCCTGCCCATCAGGGCATCTCCATCCAAGGCCTCACGAGACGCATAAAGGTTTGTATCCCAAAACGATGAAGGCAGGGCTAGCAGAGGGCTCTCGGTGGACGATGGAGAGCCCACCCCGTGACAGCTTCTTCATTGGGTCCTTTAGGCAGAGTCTCCTTGGTGCCATCAGCCTCACAATGAGGTAATTTGAGGGAATTCAGGGGCAGCGGAAAGGCCATCTCCGCACAGCAGGGGGCGCCAGGGGAGATGGAATAGTCATGCCAAACTCAGAAGTAGATGACTTAATCTTGCTCTTGTTTTTTATATCTATCATCTATCTAGCTACCTATCTATTATTAATCCTCACCTGAGGATATGCTTATTGTTTTTTTTTTAGAGAGATGGGGAGAAAGAGAGGGAGAGAGAGAGAGGGAGAGAGAGATGGATGTGAAAGAGACACTTATGGCGAGACCCGCAAGAGACGACCACCAGAGTCAGATGTGAGTGCTGATGAGCCTTTATTAGCTGGCCAGCGACGGCAGCTGCAGCCCCTCCCCGTAGCAAGGACCGAACTGCAGTTCCCACCAGGGATTTTCCAACATTTTATGCCCGAAAACTACAAGCCACACAGGGAGTTCTATTAACTTTTAACTGCTGACAGGGCTCTGAGTCTTAGCAAAATGTTAATTGTGGCCCTAACCGGTTTGGCTTGGTGGATAGAGCATCAGCCTGCGGACTCAAGGGTCCCAGGTTCGATTCCGGTCAAGGGCATGTACCTTGGTTGCGGGCACATCCCCAGTGGGGAGTGTGCAGGAGGCAGCTGATCCATGTTTCTAACTCTCTATCCCTCTCCCTTCTTCTCTGTAAAAAGTCAATAAAATATATATTTTTTAAAAAATTAAAAATGTTAATTGCGAAATTCTAGTGGTAAAGGCAGTTATTAACAATTCCAAGAAGCTGGCCGGAGCGTACCCTTCTTCCTCACTCTAAGCAGGGCACAAGGGAGCGGCTGAGGTGAACTCGTGTGTAAGGGGTTCGGGTTGTTTGCTCAAGCCTAAGTTCAGCCATAACAACATCAATCGGTTGCCTTTTGTACACACGCTGACCAGGGGTTCAACCCACAGCAGAGGTATGTACCCTGACGTGGAATCGAACCCATGTCCTTCTGGTGCATGGGACGAGTCTCCAACAACTGAACTACCCCATCCAGAGCTTAATCTTTCTCTTCTGCCAAGGAAAGGCGGCAAAAGAATGGGCAGTTAGAGCAGCGGAAGGTAAACTTGTGAGCACAGCGCCCGGCCAGCTTGGGTCAGTGGTTGAGCACCGACCTATAAACCAGGAGGTCACGGTTCGAGTCCCAGGCAGGGCTCATGTGTGGGATGCCGGCTGGATCCCCATGGTGGAGTGTGCAGGAAGCAGCCGATCAATGATTTTCTCATCAGTGATGTATCTGTCTTTCCCTGTCCCTTCCTTTCTCCCTGTCCCTTCCTCTCTCCCTGTCCTTTCCTCCCTGAAATCAATAAAAAATATATTAAAAAGAAAAACACTTGTGAGCACAGAAGTGGGCTTGGAAGAATGGAGAGCCACCTCCGCTCCTGAGTTTGAAAATAAAATGTCTTCCCTCATCTTCAGACCCACCCAGGGATTTTGCCACTTCCATCTCCACCTCTCGGTGCTCAGCCTAGCTTTGCCTACCTTTCCTCGTTTTATTCTTGGCTCCAAATTGTCACCAAACAAGCACATGCCGCTGGCACTTCCACCCTCATGTTTTTGCCTGTGGCACCTTACCCAGCTCTTCTCTCTGCCAATCCATGCTCTTCCCCATGTCCTGGGTGAACCTCAGCTCCTCTGAGCGGACACCTCCTCCTTCTCTTCCATTTGCCCAATATAGCGGCAACTTGGATAAACGTCTCATGGGACACAGTGGCAGCTGTCCTTCTGTGACTGCTGTTCTTTCTATCTACAATTCTGGCTCCTGGAGTTCAGGAACTCAGTCTCCCGGGCCCTTGGCGCTTGTCACAGGCACCAGCAGAAATTCCTCCTCACGGAGAAAGCCGGCAGCCCGTGGTTGACACACAAAAGCGGAGGCCGCCAGGAAGGGAGGTGGTGGTGGCTCCTGCACCGCTCAGGAGCAGGAGGGACTGATTTGCTAATTTCTCAGCCTTTCCCCACACCAACAAAGTATGGGCCCATGAACCTTTCTCTTTCCACACCTTCCTTGGTTCTCCATGGGAGTCAGACCCACAGTCCTGTGCTGTCAGCTGGCATGGCACCCACCGTTGTGCCTTTGTCACGCGGGGAGTGAAGGCACACAGGCATTGAGAGAGAGGGAAGCGAGGAACGTAAGGGGCAGAGAGAGCTGCACACACCTTTCCACCGCCCAACCAGCATGAGCTCTCCAAGGTCAACAGGCACTTCCCTCGTCACAGGAATTCCTTCGCATCTTCTCGGGCTCATGCCTTTTGCCCTCTAACATAAGGCGCCACCAGCTGAACGCAGGCCCAGTGAGCACAGCGCCCACGGGAGTCCTGTCCAGTTGGTGGGTGCACCTTGGTGATGCTTTTTCAAAGAGCCAGCCCAAGCTCAGAATTTGCCAGAGACTGAGTTACATAAAGAGGTTGTAATGGGGGAAAAAATCATTAGGTCGTTTCTGAAAGAGAGCGTTTTACACCCAAGGGTACCAAACCTCCCCCAGCACAGGGCGGCTGCCCTGGGTCAGCCACAGCCTCTCCTGGCTCCTTGGGCTAACAAATAGTACCTGTTTGTTCCGTTAGGGTGAAGCCATTTTAAGGAAAAGTATTTACCATTTCTAAATAAGGCAAAAAGGTGGGCAATGCATGCTTTCAATATCACGAGGGGCCACTGGCACAACCAAGGATTATTTATTTATTTGAGTGGACATTAAAAAAATACATGTTTTTGTTGATTTCAGAGAGGAAGGGAGAAGGAGAGAGAGACAGAAACATCCATGATGAGAGAGAATCATTGATTGGCTGCCTCCTGCACGCCCCACACTGGGGATAAAGCCCACAACCTGAGCCTGTGTCCAGACCCGGAATGGAACCGTGACCTCCTGGTCCCTAGGTCAGTGCTCAACCACTGAGCAACACTGGCTGGGCTATTTTCTTCTTCTTCTACTTTTTTTTTTTTTAAATATATATTTTATTGATTTTTCACAGAGAGGAAGGGAGAGATAGAGAGCCAGAAACATCAACTAGAGAGAAGTATTGATCAGCTGCCTCCTGCACACCTCCCACCGGGGATGTGCCCACAGCCAAGGTACATGCCCTTGACCGGAATTGAACCTGGGACCCTTCAGTCCGCAGGCCAACGCTCTATCCACTGAGCCAAACTGGTTATGGCTTCTTCTACTTTTTTGGGAGGTCATTTCATTATCCTTGTTTTGACATTTTGATTTATAGGGCTGTGACCTTATTTGTTTTGTATTTCTCTTGCTTTCCAATAAATACATGTAAGGCTAACTGTTATTCTCTGTGTATTCCCTAGACTACATCCCATATATAGTTTATTTATCATTGTTTATTTCCAAATAGTCTGTAATTTATTTTATTAATTAAATCTTTATTGCTGAAAGTATTACATATGTCCCCTTTTCCCTCCCCGTGGACACCCTCCAGACCACCCCGCCCCCTATCCCAGGCTTTCAGCACCCTATTTTTTGTGTCCATGGGTTATGCAAATATGCATACAAGCTCTTTGGTTGATCACTTTCCACCCACCCACCCTCCCCCACCTTCCCTCAGATTCCAAAGTCTGTCCTAGGCTTCTGTGTCTCTGGATCTATTTTCTAATTAGTTAGATTCCATATATGAGTGAGGTCATGTGATACTTGTCTTTCTCTGACTGGCTTATTTCACTCAGCATAATAAGGTCCCTTTTTCCGTCTCAGAGGGTAAGAGGTCCTTCTTTTTTATTGCTGAGCAGTACTCCATGGTATAAATGTACCACAGCTTTTTTATCCACTCGTCTACTGAAGGGTACTTAGCCTGTTTCCAGATCTTAGCTATTGTAAATTGTGCTGCTATGACGTAGGGGTGCACACATTTTTTCTGATGGGGTTTTGAGTTTCTTAGGACATATTCCTGGAAGTGGGATCACTGGGTCAAATAGCAGCTCCATATTTAATTTTGTGAGGAAATTCCACACTGTTTTCCATAGTGGCTGCTCTCACCAGTCTGCATTCCCACCAGCAGTGCACTAGGGTTCCCTTTTCTCCACATCCTCATCAGCATTTGTCGTTTGTTGATTTGTTGATGGTAGCCATTCTGACAGGTATGAGGTGATACTTCATTGTCGTTTTGCTTTGCATCTCTCTGATGATCAATGACTTTGAGCATTTTTTCATATGTCTCTTGGCCATCTGTATATCCTCTTTGGAGAAGCATCTACTTAGGACCTTTGCCCACTTTTTAATTGCACTGTTTCTCTCCCTTTTGTTAAATTGTGTGAGTTCCTGCCCTGGCCGGTTTGGCTTAGCGGATAGAGCGTCAGCTTGCGGACTCAAGGGTCCCAGGTTCGATTCTGGCCAAGGGCATGTACCTTTGTTGCAGGCACATCCCCAGTGGGGAGTGTGCAGGAGGCAGCTGATCGATGTTTCTAACTCTCTATCCCTCTCTCTTCCTCTCTGTAAAAAATCAATAAAATATATTTTAAAAAATTGTATGAGTTCCTTATATATTTTGGATATTAACTCTTTATCAGATGTATCATTGGCAAAAATGTTCTCCCATACAGTGGACTCCCTTTCCATTTTGTTGATGGTTTCTTTGGCTGCAGAGAAGCTTTTTATGTTTTTTCCTTACTTTTCTTTGCCCTAGAAGATATATCTGTAAACATATTGCTATGAGAGATGTCTGAGATTTTGCTGCCTATGGTTTCTTCTCGGATTTTTAAGACTTACATTTTATCCATTTTGTGTTTATTCTTGTGTATGGTGTAAGTTGGTGGTCTAGTTTGATTTATTTTACATGTATCTGTCCAATTTTCCCAACACCATTTATTGAAGAGATTGTCTTAACTCCATTGTATGTTCTTGCCCCCTTTGTCAAATATTAATTGAGTGTAATGGCTTGGGTCGATTTCTGGAGTCTCTGTTCTGTTCCATTGATCTATATGCCTGTTCTTGTGCCAGTACCAGGCTGTTTTGATTATGGTGGCTTTGTAGTATAACTTGATATCTGGTATTGTGATTCCTCCAATTTGGTTCTTCTGTCTCAAGATTGTTATGCTATTCAGGGTCTTTTTTGGTTCCATATAAATTTTTGGAGTATTTGTTCTAGGTCTGTGAAATATGCTGTTGGTATTTTAATAGGGATTGCATTGAATCTTTAGAATGCCTTGGGTAGTATGGACATTTTAATGATGTTAATTCTATGAATCCATGAACTTATTTATGTCTTCCTCTATCTCTTTTTTCAATCTCCTACAGTTTTCTGAGTACAAGTCTTTTACCTCCTTGGTTAAGTTTATTCCTAAGTGTCTTAATATTTTTGTTGTTGCAATGGTAAATGGGATTTTTTGTTTAGTTTTTCTTTCTGAGAATCCATTATTGGTGTATAAAAAAGCCATCGAATTTGGGGTATTGATTTTGTATCCTACTACGTTGCCAAATTCATTTATTAAATGTAGTAGTTTTTTGGTGGAGTCTTTAGTATTTTCTATGTACAATATCATGTTATCTGTAAATAACGAGAGTTTTACTTCCTTCTTTCCAGTTTGGATGTCTTTTATTTCTTCTTCTTGTTTCGTCACTATGGCTAGGCTTCCAGTACTATGTTGAATAAGAGTGGTGAAAGCAGACATCCCTTTTTTTTCCTGTTCTTAGGGGAAATGGTTTTAGTTTTTGCCCATTGAGTATGATATTGGCTGTAGGTTTGTCATATATGGCTTTTATTATATTGAGATATGCTCCCTCTATTGCCACTTTGCTGAGAGTTTTTACCAAAAATGGGTGTTGGATTTTGTTCAATGCCTTTTCTGTGTCTATTTATATAATCATGTGATTTTTGTCTTTCAATTTATTTATGTGATGTATCACGTTTCTTGATTTGCAAATATTGTACCAGCCTTGTATCCCCATAATAAACCCCACTTAGTCATGGTGTATGATCTTTTAAATATATTGCTGGATCCAATTTGCTAAAATTTTGTTGAGAATTTTAGCGTCTGTGTTCATCAAGGATATTAGCCTTTAATTCTCTTTCTTTGTAGTGTCTTTATCTGTTTTCGAAGTGTTCCTGATGGGGAAAATGAGACTTTTTTTTGGCGGGGGGGGGAGGCTAGCAATCTGAATCTGTGCCATTAACCTAATGCACATTCTTGTTAGCCTATAGTCTAGCCACTGCCCCTTTAATTGTCTGGTCCTGCAAGACCTGTTTACTCCCATTAGAGGGGCCATAAGTGATACAAACCCCAGACGGAGTTATCAGTGCTGGCGCCAGGCCAGGCCTTGAGATACAGTCTCATTGCCCCCATCCCAGCACAGGGGGCTTTTTGCAAAAGCCCACAAAAGATCCAGAAGTATCATCCGTATTTGGGATTTAAAGACATTAGAAAAATATAAAAAGGGAAAGCCTCCCCCATGTTGGGGCTCAGGATTTGGAGAGAAACAGACTCCCCTGAGTTACTGTACCAGTACATGTGAAATGTCTGCAAATAAATGGTTTTTTCCTGTGCCTCCAGTACTCCTGCATACTTTTTTCTGGTTGCCTGGTAAATTCTGTAACATTCCTTTCTCTAGATTTTTTTTGGAATAGTTTGGAATAGCATTATAGGTGTTAGTTCTTCTTTGAATGTTTGGTAAAACTACCTTGTAACGCCATCCAGACCGGAGCTTTTGTTTGCTAGGAGTTTTGTGTGTGTGGTTTTTTGTTGTTGTTTTTTTTTAAATCCTCACCCAAAGATATTTTTCCATTGATTTTTAGAGAGAGTGGAAGCGATAGGGAAAGACAGAGAGAAATATCCATGTGAGAGAACACACATTGTTTGGTTGCCTCCTGCATGTGCCCTGACCAGGACCTGGGCTGGGGAGGAGCCTACAACCAAGGTATGTGTCCTTGACGGGAATTGAATCCAGGACCCTTCGGTCTGCAGGCCGATGCTCTATTCACTGAGCCAAACTGGCTAGGGCTGGGAGGTTTTTTATTACTGCTTCTATTTTCTCAGTTGTTACCGGCCTATTCAAGTTTTCTGATTCTTCCTGATTCTGTTTTGGGAGATTATATTTTTCTAGGAATTTGTCCGTTTGATGCACATTGTCCATCTTGTTGGCATTTAGTTATTCATAGTATTTTTCTTACAATCCTTTGTATTTCTGTTGTGTGAGTTGTTACTTCTCTGCTTTGGTTCCTGATTTTATTTCTTTGGGTCCTTCTCTGTTATTTGATGAGCCTGGCTAAAGGCTCATCAATCTTGTTTATCTTTTCAAAGAACTAAGCTCTTGGCTGCATTGACTTTTGTACTGTTTTTTTTTTTTTTTTAAATCTCTATGTCATTTATTTCTGCTCTAATCTTTATTATTTCCATCCTTCTACTTACTCTGGGCCTTTCTTGTTGTCATCTTTCTAATTCTTTAAGTTGTAGGGTTAGATAGTTTATTATTAATTTTTCTTCTTTTTTGAGGTAGGCTTGTCATACTATAAACTTCCCTCTCAGAAGTGCTTTTGCTGTGTCCCATAGATGTTAGGTTGTTTTGTGATCATTTTCATTTTTTTTCCGGGAAGTTTTTTATTTCTTTATTGATCTCATTGGTAGCCCATTCATTGTTTAAAAACATGTTATTAGCCTCCATGTGTTTGAATGTTTTTGGGTGTTTTTAGTGTAATTGGTTTCTAATTTCATTCAATTGTGATCTGAGAAGATGCTTGATATGATTTCAATTGTCTTGAACTTGTAGAGACTTGTTTTGTATCCTAATATGTGGTCTATCTTTGTGAATGACCCATGTGCACTTGGGAAGAATGTATATTCTGAAGCTTTGGGGTGAAATGTTCTATAAGTGTCATTTAAATCCATCTGATCCAGTGTGTCATTTAGGGTCACTTTTCCTTGTTAATTTTTTGTCTGGAATATCTACCCAGTGAAGTCATCAGGGTGTTAAAGTCCCCTACTATGTCTATTGTTGGCAATCTCTCCATTAAACTCCTCTAGAAGTTATATATATACTAGGGGCCCGGTGCACGAAATTCGTGCACGGGGGTAGGGGTGGGGAGGTGGTCCTTCAGCCTGACCTGCACCCTCTCCAATATGGAGTTCTTAGGGACTCTCACAATCCAGGACCTCTGGTTCTTAACC
>PVJC01043601.1:0-14450 GCA_004026665.1 Murina feae
GGGGGGGGGAGGGTTGGGGTTATTGGGGGGATGAGGACACAATTGTAATACCTTGACCAATAAAGAAATTAAAAAAAAGAGAATTAGAGAAAATATTTTAATATTGCTATTTGCCCTTTCTCTGTAATAGAAGTATCAGAGATGAAAGAAAATTAGTAAAATGTATATGAAAATCTTCCTCCTGTGAGAGTCTGGGCATGTCGCAGGACACAGAGTCAAGTCCTCACCTACCCGTGTGCACCTCAAAATCACGCAAGACCCAGACTCAGTCAGCCCCACCAGCACTGGGTGAGATTCAGACCCAGCTGGCCCCACCCCCATCAAGCCCCGCCAGGCAAGGGGTACAGCCTCAGGTCCTCCATCAAGCCCTGCTGGGCAGGGGGTGTGGCCTGAGGCCTCCTATCCAGACCTGCTGTGCTGGGGCACAGCCTCAGGTCCCCTGGCCTGGTGCCAGGGTGAGAGGCATGGCCTCAGGTCCCCTGTCAAGCCCTGCTAGGTCCCCCTCACCCTGACCCTGGCTCAGCACCACACAGCCTCAAGTCCCTGCTGCTCACTCATTACAGGAACCCTGCCTCTGTTGTGGGTGCAGCCATCTTGTGTTATGGGAACCCTGCCTCCGCTGTGGGTGCAGCCATCTTGTAACAGCATGACAGAGTGAGGGTCAACCTGCATATTGACTCTTTATTATATAGGATAGTGACAAAGTGAAAATAGCCCAGATGGCCTTCAACATGGTTAAACAAACCATGGTACATGCATACCATGGCACACTACTCAGCAATAAAAAGGAACAGACTATTGATACACTTAACTTGGATGGTTCTCAGGGGAGTCAAGTTGAGTGAAAGAAACCCTTTCCAAAAGGTTGCACACTAGAAGATTTAATTTATATGACATTTAAAAAATTACAAGTGTTTGAAAGAGGTTAAGATATGGGTCCAGAGAGAAGTTTGTTCTGGTATGATGGGTAGCACAAGGGAAAATCATGGTGATGGAACAGTTTTGTATCTTGTTTGTGGTGAGAGTTATAGAATCTACATGGCTGGTAAAAGTGCATGGAAATAAGTGCATATAAAACTGGTAAAATCTCAATTAGCTCTGTGGACTGTACCAAGAGCCATTTCCTGTTTTGTTTTTTTAATTGTATATTTTATTGATTTTTCACAGAGAGGAAGAGAGAGGGATAGAGTCAGAAACATCGATGAGAAAGAAACATCGATCAGCTGCCTCCTGCACACTCCCCACTGGGGATGTGCTCGCAACCAAGGTACGTGCCCTTGACCGGAATCAAATCTGGGACCCTTGAGTCTGTAGGCCAATGCTCTATCCACTGAGCCAAACCGGTTAGGGCACCATTTCCTGTTTTGATATAATGCTATAGTAATGCAAGATGTTATTGTTGCAAGGTGTTGGAGGGTATAAATGACCTCCCTGCACAATTTTTAAAACTTCTGGTAAATCAATGAATATTTCAAAATAAAAAAGTTAAAAAAAAACTACATAGAGGGGGGAAGTATGGTTAGGTACACAACTCTCTAAACTTTGTCAGTGACACTTTAGATATAAGACAAGAAGCAAATAAAAAGCTTAGCATGGTTTTAGACCAGTAAAATGATCAAGAAATCAATAAATACTACAATGAATATGGCCCTTTACTTGATAAAGGTGTTAAGTTTGTTTATAGAAGTGAGCATCACAGCTTGTGTGTTACTCTGAAATGGTGGAGAGATTATCAGGGTACAGGGAGCACAGCTTGGATTTTAAGGTAGTCCAGGAATGGAGTTCCTACTCCATAATTTTCAAGCACTGCGAAGTCCTGATATAAATGCTAGAAACTTCCATGAATGAAGGGGAAGACTAGACCTTCTGGTCTTGGCCCTGTTGACTCATGTTTGGGACAGGGGAAGAGCAATCCAAAACACAAAACATACAATTTGCAATGTAACTCTTTAATATGAAAATAAACAAGGATCTTGAGTGGGAAAAGTACAGAACAATTGGCAGGCTTCAAGGCAAACTTTGCATTCCTGGTTAGTCTGGCTTCAACCTTAGTCATGGATGTGGCCTCAGGTTGCAAGAGAGATATAACAAATATGATGAGAATGAAAATGAGAGCACCTAGGGCTCATTTCCTGGGCTTTGTTTACAAGATCCTAGGTCACTGCATGAAGGCTTCCTCTGTGATCTTGCTCTTCATCTAGAGAAAGTCAAGAGGGAGCATTCGGAAGATAGCAGAGCAAGAAGCACTGAGATTCATCCCCAGGCCACCTGCCTTCTGTCCATTTTGCCTTGCTAAAAGCCTGGGACCTGTTTCCTTTTATATCTGAACTAGAGGCCTGGTTCATGCATGGGTGTGTGTGTGTTTCCCTCAGCCCAGCCTGCACCCTCTCCAATCTGAGATCCCTCCCACAATTCAGGACTGCTGGCTCCCAAAGGCTCACCTGCCTGCCTGCCTGATTGCCCCTAACTGCTTCTGCCTGCCAGCCTGATCAGCCCCTAACCACTTCCCTGCCAGCCTCACCGATACCTAAATGCTCCCCTTCCAGCCCAATTGCCCTTCCCTGCAGGCCTGGGTGGCCCCCAACTGTCCTCCCCTGTAGGTCTAGTTGCCCCCAACTGCCCTCCCTTGCTGGTCTGATTGCTCCCAACTGCTCTCCTTTTTAGGCCTGGTCCCTCCCAACATCCCTCCCCTGATGGCCTGATTGCCCACAACTGCCCTCCCCTGCTGGCCATCTTGTGGCAGCCATCTTGTGTCCACATGGGGGGGGGCATCTATGACCACATGGGGGCAGCCATCTTGTGTGTTGGAGTGATAGTCAATTTGTATAGTACCTCTTTATTATATAGAACTAGTGTTCTGTTGCAGGAAGATTCCTGCAAGAATAGGGCTTCCTGAGCTGGAGCAAAGCAGAGAAGGGAGCAAAGCTCGCTGAGGCATGCTTCACTCCCTTCTCTGCTGCCTTGCTTCCTCCCTTCTCTGCCACTTCACTCCCTCCCTTCTCCACTGTTTCTGCTGCCTCAGTTCTGTTCCCTTCTCCACTTTGCTCCCTTCTGCAGCATCTGGCTTCCTTGTATGCTGTCTTCAGTCTTTGCTCCATGCCTGTGTATGCAAATTAACCACCATCTTTGTTGAGTTAATTTGCATATCACTCTGATTGGCTGGTGGGCGTAATGGAGTGACACCAATTTGCATGTTACTCTTTTATAGATGTAGATTCTCAGACTTCACTTTTTAATGAGGAAAGAACTTTAAATTTGGGTGTTATCTCATCACTGTACTAAAAGCACTTATGGTGGGGGAGGATAGATGACCTCCCTCTGGACCAAGTGGAGACACTTTGACCTCCAAATGTCACTGCTAAATCTTGCCACAGAAAGAAGCCTACAAATTTGTCAAAATGTATGCACCAGAAAGACTGGGTGGCACTCATATAATGCTGAAAAGGCAGTGAAAAGACAAATAATTATCAACTAGAGGCCTAGTGTATGAAATTTGTGCACAGGCAGGGTCCCTAGGCCTGGCTGGCAATCAGGGCCTATTGGGGCCTGCCTTCCCCTGGCTACCGACTGCTGGCCAGGGCCTTCCTTCTTTCCGTGCCACACCCTGGTGGTCAATGCACGTCATACTGAGAGATCAAACTCCCAGTCAGTCAAACTTCTGAGGGGATAATTTGCATATTAGCCTTTTATTATATAGGACTAGAGGCCCAATGCACAAAATTTGTGCAAGAATAGGCCTTCTTTCTTCCAGCTGCCAGCACCAGCTTCTCTGTGGAACTTAGGACCTTGGCTTCCCTCAGCCTCAGGCAGGTACCTGGGGCCCAGGCTTCCCTTGCAGCCCCAGCTTTGTCCGGAAGGATATCTGGTCTAATTAGTATATTACACTTTTATTATTATAGATAACTAGGGGCCCATTGCACAAAAATTTGTGCACTCGGGGGGGGAGGGGAGGGGGCTCCTCAGCCTGGCCTGTGCCCTCTCACAATCTGGGACCCCTCAGGGGATGTCCACCTGCTGGTGTGCCTGGTCAGCCTGGGTGAGGGGCTGATGGCTGTTTGCAGGCTGGCCAAGCCCCTTAGTGGGCACCCTCACCCCATGGGGTGTGGCCAGCCTGGGTGAGGGGCTGCAGGCCGTTTTCAGGCTGCCCACAGCCCCTTCAGGGTTTGGGTCCCTACTGGGGTGCCTGGGTGAGGAGCTGAGGGCCGTATTCAGGCTAGCTACATCCCCTTCAGGGTTTGAGTCCCTACTGGCATGCCTGGCCAGCCTGGGTGAGGATCTGATGGCTGTTTGCAGTCTGGCCACAGCTCCCATTGACCCAAGGTCCCAGCGAGGCTGTCTGGAAGCAGGTTTCTGGGGTTTATTTATCTTCTATAATTGAAACTTTGTTTCCTTGAGCGGAGGCCACAGCCTGCCTAGGCAGGCAACGAAGTCTCTTTTTGCTTCAGCTCTGTGGCTTCTATAATTGAAACTTTGTTGCTTTGAGCCGGGCAAGGCAGGCAGTTTCCTCCAAACAGAAACCTCCTATTTGCTCTAGCTCTGTGGCTGTCGGCTGCCATCTTGGCTGGGTTAATTTGCATATCATTGCTCTGATTGACTGGTGAACATGGCTTGGCTGGTGGACATGGCTTAGGTGTCTTGGAATGATGGTTAATTTGCATATTACTCTTTTATTAGATTAAGATAGCTTATGGACTACTGGAATTCAACTGCTTAATATACAGATCTTAGGTAGCTTAACATATACATAGAGGAAACTACATTGGTGCTAATAAAAAATATCAAAATAGTGTATACAGTAGGAAAACTGGGTTTTACTAAATATTTCAATGTACTAGCATAAAATTAAGGTTTTTTTCACATGTGAACTTTTGTTAAAAAAAGGAAAGATCTAAAATAATTATTGTAAGTTCCCACTATGCAATCCTCCCAGCTCCTTCCTATCTCCATGAACACCCATCACTCACTTTTGAGACTACTAGAAGCACATCCCAGATGGGGTGAAGGAAACTTGTTCCATTTTCTGCTGTTCCTGAGAGAGGGTGGGCCCAGTGCTGAAGGAAGGTGTGGGCACTTGGGTGGAAAATGCATTCTGACTCTTGTTGGGGGTGATATCCCTCACAAACAATTCATCATTTATGATACATAGGCTTGAGGAAAAATGGACTTTCAGACACCTGATGGAAAGACAATTCCACACCTTTAACAATGATCTTGCTTCCACTACCACTCAGCAACCAGATTCCTCCCATACCCACCTGTATCTGCTCCCAAGATACCTTGCCTGATAGCTCTGCCACTCCCACTGAGCCCACCCTTGGATAGATTGTCAACAAGCTTCACTAGATTTGTTCCCCTAAACCCATTGCATTTACTCTATAAAACAGCTCAAGGGAGAGGGTAGTCTAATCCCATTTTCAGAGGAAGACAGAGTCAGAGAGAGGTCATGCAGTTTCACTAAGAAATAAGTCTATTGAGTTTTTGGGTCATGAACAGAACCTAAAAGAAACCTGAAACACTTTCAGTGTTCTAACTCCAGAGCTCATTCTCTTGACCCCCATGGAGGACTGTTCCCTAGGTGTACCTTTTAGCTTCCCACAACACTGAGAAAGCCCCAAGGTCATGTACTGCCATATTCCCACAGCCATGAGCCCAGGCTGGGCTGCATGTTCCCACTCAGAGCACAGTACTCACCTGGAATTGTTAGCAGGGGTAGCGATGCAGGTCCGGGTGAAGGCACACATAGAATCCTGAGACTGTCCTATCCCTTCAACAACAAACATCAACACCCACCTTGGAGTTGCCAATGCTTTTCACTCTCAGACAGTGTTCCCCAGTCAGCATGAGACTCCACACTCATGTCCAAAGAGACAACTGTTCACTGGGAGTCTGGGCTTCTGGAATGGGGATAGCAACGATAGGAGCAATCTGCTCCCATTGGCACAGACCCGACTATATGGGAGACCCTGGGACAACCATTTCACAAGTTCATTTCATTCATTTTTTTTGCAGCTACCCAAGAGGTGAGTATTAGTAGCTCCATTTGATTAGGTAATGGGCCCATGTTCCCACAATCAGGATCTGGAATGACAGCCATCAAATGCCACACCTCTGTACCCAAAGCCTCAGCTGTGTGGGGCTGACAAACATGGACACAGGTTAGACCAGAATAGTTTGGGGACAGACAGGATGCAGAACACACACAGGACAGTGATAAAAGGGAAGGGATCTGGGAAGCTGAGAGACTTCTGAGAGGGAGCCCAGCCAAGGGGAGGTAGCAGTGGGGCATCTGGGGAGGGGACTCCACACACTCACCTTCCTTGAATACCCCATGGACACGAAACAAGAACAGGCTTTCCTGAAAGGGAAGAGTGCAGTTGCTCAGCCAGCTGTGAGTTTGACATGCTTGATCTATACCTACCACCCACCTGTGTCTTTCTGGGCCTACCTGGGGGATGGAGAGGGTGCTCTCTGACTGGAACGATATGTTCACGATAAAGGAGTTGAAGTCATGCTGAGTTTTGGGGAACATACAAAGGGTGTTCACAATGTCATATTTTGTATGTTTCAGCAGCTGAAAACGCAGGTCTGTGAGGGAAGGACAGCAGAGGTCAGGGTTGCCACTCCCTGGGGCCTATGACTGACCCTTTATGCCTCCTTTCCCTGCCCAATCTTCCCCATCCCACACGCACTGGGGTCCTGGAAGTTCATATTCTCATTATCCTTGAGGTACTGAAACAAGCTGTTTCTAGGAGAAAAAGAAGAATAGGATGTGGAGATCTGACCAGTGGGGGTGTTTCCATGAGCTGACTGTTTCTTCTGGGGAGACACCCCCCCAGAAAAAGAGTTTGAGCTTTGATACTCACGGGGCTGGGTTGTCTGGGATGTAGGGAACAGTCAGAGAGAAGCAGGCCTCATTGTGATAAGCACTGAGGAGACTCCGTCTGTCTCCAAAATCATAGATCAAGTAATATCTGTGAGGAGACAATGAAGACAGTCTACCTCTAAGGACTGGACCTCAAGGGTGACTTGAAAATTCTCAAGGCAGACCTGTGCTTGAGTGGACTGGACTGTCCTAGCCCTCCACATTCCTGGTGGTTCCCGGGGTACTTACTGCTTCAGGAAATGCAGGACTTGATTCTTCAGATCATCAGATCCATTATAGCTTTCCTGGAATCAAAGATGTTTGAGACCATGTAGCTGATAAAGCCTCCCTTACAATAGCCCAAATTTTGACCTTTCTTTCTTACCTTTATTAAGGAATTTATTAAGTAGGATCTGTCAATGCCAATATTAATTGGTGGATATAAATTATGTCCATCCTGAAGAAGGGAAGATGAGTTAGCAGTACAGAACAGGGAGGTGGTCTTGGATGATTAAAAGAAAGGATGTGGTCAGGAGATGGTGAAGGCCAGAGGTCAAGAGTGAAAGACCCTGCCCAGCTGCTGTGGCTCAGTGGTTGAGAGTCAACCTACGAACCGGGAGGTCAGTTTGATTCTTGTTCGGTGCATATGCCGGTTGCCAGCTTGAACCCCAGTGTGGGGCGTGCAGGGAGCAGCCGATCAAGGACTCTTTTCATCACTGATGTTTCTCTCTCTCTCTTCCTCTCTGAGAACAATCTTCTATAATAAAAGAGAAACATGCAAATTAACCGTTACCACCAGCCAATCAGAGCAGCTGTATGCAAATTAACCCAGCCAAGATGGAGGCCAACAGCCATGGAACTAGAGCAACAGTCATGGAACTAGAGCAAACTGTTGCAACTGCCTGCCTAGGCTGGCTGAGCATCTGCTCACAGCCACGCCCACCAGCCAATCAGAGCAGCTGTATACAAATTAACCCAGCCAAGATGGAGGCTGGCAGGGCGGCTCTGCACTGGGAACCTCCAAGGCCGGCCGGCATAGCTGTGCCAGGTGTGTCAGCTCAGTAGGAGGGGGTGTCTGGCCTGGGGCCTCCTCGGGGCGTCCAGGAACAGCTGTTCTGGGTCTGCTGCCTAGCTCCGCCCCCGGGAGCCTGCAAAGGGTATCCAGGAGCGCCTGTCCCAGGTCCACTGCCTGGCTCCACCTCCTGGGGGCCTCCCCGGGGCATGCAGGAGCACGGGGCCTCTGCAGGGTGTGCAGGAGCAGCCGTCCTGGGTCCACTGCCTGGCTCTGCCCTGGGGGCCTCCATGGGGTGTTCAGGAACACCCATCCAGGGTCCGCTACCTTCATCCGCCCCCCAGGGGCCTCCAAAGGGCGTGCGGGAGCGTCTGCTGCACAGTGCGGAGAATCCGAAGCCAGTCCACTGCCCAGCTCCACCCCGGGAGTGTTTGCTCAGCAGCAGGGCCCCACCGAGGGATTCTGCACCAGCGTCCGCCCCTGGCCTGCCACCCAACTCTGCACCAGGTGTGTCCCCTCAGTGGTGTGGGCCCACCAGGCATGTGCAATAGTGGGCCCTCTAGTGGGAAACGTCCAGGCCTGCACTAATGGCTCTCAGCCCCTCACCGAAGGCACAGGCCGGGCTGAGGGACTCCCACTCCCACCCCCCCCCAGTGCACAAATTTTTGTGCACTGGGCCCCTAGTAATAATATATTTTAAAAAGAGTGAAAGAGCTATGGGCAAGATTCCAATGGGCATCTGTATCATAATGTCCTGGAAGTCTCTATTGTTTTATGCAACTTGTGTATGTATATCTTTGTGTGCTGTTTCTCTTTCTTTCCCTCCCTCCTTCTCTTACTATCTCTCCTTCCCTCTCTCTGTGTATATACATTTTCACAGAGATCATATTCATGTCTTTTTCAAAAATCTATGTCCCCCAAATGGTAATGGTCTGATGCAAACACATAATACAGAGAAGATACAAAGGGCTTGAGGGCAGGTGTGGAGGTAGTTAACAGCAAGAAAAAATGATGAATGCAGGCACTTACCAAGCGTAACAACTTGGGGAAACATTTCCTTACGGCTCTGTCCAAATCCAAAAATAGAAAGAAGTGGTTGATAGTTTGGGTTACAATGCTTCCATTTACTTAAAACACTGATGGAATGAACAGCTCCCTTTGCCCTCATCAGTCTCTGATTTCAAAGTTTCTGGGACCACTTCCCTGTTGAGCACTAACTATATACCATATGGAATCTCTGAAACTCACAGTCTCTTTGTCTCTCTCCACACTTTCACATTCATATTACTTCTCTTACTTCTTCCCTTCCTCACCTTTCCCCTCTCCCTCTCTTTTTCTCCCTCTCCATTATCCTGGTTACTCCTTCCCCAGTGCCACAAGACACAGCATTTGGATTCCAGACTCCAGGGCTTCTTCCCCCTCCCTGCCTCCTTTTCCTTTCTCTAGGCCACCACTGATGGCTCCAGAGAGAAGAGGGAATGTGATGGGGGCTCAAGTCTCTGCTACCTCACTGGGAATCCAGTATCCTGCCAGGAACAAGACATGCCCCAGAGAAGGCCCAAGACTCTGGGGTAGGGAATAAAGTGAGGGAGGGAAAGGGAAAGGGATGAAGACAGAAGGAGAGTGAAGATAGGAGTGGAGATTGGAAAGACAGAAGAATAAAGACAAAGGAGACAGAAAAATAAAGGGAAAGGAAAGAAGCTCTGCCCAGGCAGTGGAGGTGGGGCCAGGAAAGAAGAGAGAAGAGAGGAGAGGTTCCCCTGTGGCAGTCCTTTCCTTCATCTGCCCCTGGCTGGCCCTGAGTCTCTAGGTAGGAATGGAAAACATGCACCTGTTGGCCTCAGGGCCATGGGATGTTGGTTGAGCTTTTGTCACCTGTCAATCTGAACTGGGCATGGGAAACGCACCACCCATGAAATCAGGAGACCTTCCAGTAAGGATCAGTCCCCAGTTGAGCACAGGGTCAAGGATCTGTGGCCCCTCTTATATTTACCACCTACCCTCCTCATAGCCCCTATGCACCAATGTCTGTCTTAGTTGGTTCCTTTTTTGAGGAATCCTACCTGCTTAAGTTTATCCAGGGGTACTCGGAAGGACCAGACAGGTGATGTGATATGTGGAGGGAGGGCCAGTGACACTGACAGGACTGTCCGTCTCCTCAACCCCCTCTGCCCTCTGCCTTCCATTGCTGCAAGAGGCCCTCTGCTCACTGCCCGTGGCTCATTTATGGCCCCCAACTCAGGAAACCCTGGCTTCTACCAAGGATGGCCCCTCCTTGATATTATATTAAAGGAATGCATGTCATTATGACAGCCACCCAGGCCTGGGTCATTGGCATAGGGTAAGAAAGTCCCCACATTCACCTGGGATTCTAGTTGAGAACCTTTACATGCAAGGGAAAGAAGGTTCTTCCCAAAATAGTTAGGGATACTCTGTATTCTCTCAGAAGCAGGAAGGACTGTCTCACATGTGTCTGTGGTGGAGGATGTTTCTCACCCCAGATCAGCAATATCTGCCTGGAGGCTCAACACTACTAATCCTGGTGAGCTCTGTATCCTGGAGCACATTCTTGGTGGGCATGCTAGAGAAAACTAAATGCAGAGTCAGGAGCCTGACTCCAGACCATGAGAACCAGTGAGCAGGTCAGAGGAATGATAGAAGACCTCTAAGCACAGGTGAGGGATACAGAGAAGAGAAGGTAGAGCTTCTACTCCTACCAGAGAACCAGGGCTGCTACCATCTGTAACATGGCAGTGTCAGGGGTAGTTTATGTTCCCAAGAGTCAAAGGACCCCAGGAATGATGAGAGAGGCTCACACTGACCTTAGGTAAGTGGACTGGTCTGGAAAGGTGAAGCAAAAAGGGTTATCTTCCAGCCACAGCTCTTCCAGTTTCAGTCCTTTGATTTTGCACAACTCCCAGACAGACTTAAGCTGAGAAATATTGGGGGAAACTAAAAAACAGTCCAAGGGAAAACGGACATCCCAGCCCGAACCCACAGCCCACTGCCTTCCCTACAGGTACCTTCCCTTACCTCATGTTATCACTCTGATGACCACTACCACATACTCTCAACCCAACTTTGATCAGTCCCTCTTCTCACCTCATTTTTGGAAAGGTTCAGTCTCTTGACTGTAGGTGCCATCTGTATAATATCAGACAGGCCATCCAGCTGGAACAGTTTGTTGTTGTGCAAGTTCAGGGACAACAGCTTTGAGGAAGAAGAGGTAGAGTGATGCTTACCACCTAGGACCTCGAAGACAAATCTGCTTTCTGTCCCATCTGTTCCACTCCCTACCATAACACCAGCACTGGGTCTAAGGCCTCACCTCAGGGAAATCATTTTCAATGATCTGCAGGGTGGCAGCCATGCAGTTTCTTCTATTCAGGATTATAGCAACTTCACATCTCACCAAATCTTCAGGAAGCCAAGAGTAGGAAATAAGAAGGCTGAGAGAAGTCCAGGACCAGCACCAAAACCTCCCTAGTTATCATCCCTAAGTCTTCCTCCCAGGCAGAACCCTCTGCCCTCAAGTGCCCTAGAATTACTGCTGTCAGACATACCTGGGTCATAGCGGAGGAACTGGAGATCAAGAGCTTTCTGAGAGACATCATATCGTTTGTACATGGTCAGCTGCAGAGGGAGATGGAGAGAGAACTCTGAGGCTGTGGTGGTGACAGGGAAATTGGGGCTGGAGGAGGAACAGGGGAGGATCTGAGGGCAAACGTGTACCCTTGAGTCTGCATTACCTTTAGCTGTTCCATTATTTCTGGCTCCAACTTATCCCGCACAGAGTAGGGTACAGTAGAAGTACTGACAAAGATAGCTATCTGCAGAAAGAAGAGGATTGGTTAGTGCCACAAATCCTTGTCCTGCAGAAAGTGACGAGCTCTACCTGTCCTCCTGCACAGGGACTAAGGACAGATAAAGACCTTGACACACACCTTTTGGTTGTCCTCATCATAAATCTTGTTGCTGACATCCTTCAATGCAGAGGCAGCTTGAGCATCCTGGACAAAGAACCGGGCCTTGTTTTGCACGTGGTGAAACTATAGGGTTTGAAGCAACAACCACAGTGTCAGAAGCCAAAGACCCCAGCTGAACCAGGTTTCTCTCCCTATGCTGTGCCCCCTCATCTGGCTTCACCATCCTCTCTTACATCCACTGGAGTGAAGGGGACTCTGCAATAGCTCTGGATTGAATCCATTAGCCATGTCCTGTCATACTTTCTTCCACAGGCAATCTAAGGGCAAAAAGGGCATGGAGACAAAAGGGACAACATGAAAGAAGGCTGGAGAACAGACCCAACACAGTGTTCTTTTCCTACCTTCTACTGAGTTTTAGGGCTTCTAAAGAAGGGACCCTGGCATGATTTCTTATGTTTGTGCAAAATATGGAGTTCTTAAATCCATTATCTCTCCATTTATTTTTTAAAGTATACTTTTATTGAGTTCGATAGGACAGCAAGATGGCGGCATAAGGTAAACACCGTAAATGCAGCCGTGAAAAACTATTTTGGAATAACCAAGAAAAGAAAACACGAACACCACTCACACCCACAGGAAGGCTGGGTGAGTGAAAATCCTACAACTAGAAAAGAGTCTGAGACTCGGAGGAGCGGCGGAAGCAAAGTACAAAGAAAAAGGTACGGAGGCGCGCGCACGGGGCTCAGGGAGGGAGCTGGCGCCAGAGGACGTGGTTCTTTTCCAAAACGGAGAGAGCCACAAGTTCCCAGCGGCTCGGAACTCCAGTTCCAGGCGAGTTTCTGAGGACCCAGACACCCAGAGAAGGGGGACTGACTGGCACCGGGAGGAAATCCAAAGCGGGTTTCTCTCAGCGTTGCTTGCAACAAATACCGTGGGACACAGAGACCTGGTGTCTTCTTGTGCAGGGCTGAGAAGCGCCATAGCTATTTGCTCCGCCCTGCCCTGCAAGCTCCCCGAGGCCCCGCCCCTCCCAAGCTGCACGCGGTGGTTCAGGTGAAAGGGTGGCAGCGGCGATCCGGTCCGCAGCTTAGAAGATTATAAACTCCCCAGACGCACTGAATGCAACGCGGGCTGTCGGGCAACAGGGCGGCGGAAGACCAGTGGCGCTCTAGCACTGCTATTCGCGCTGATCAATGACCTGGAGAATTGGGGACTGAGAATCGTGCACAGACCCTACGGCTTGGAGATGCCAAATGCAGTAGAAACGCCATTGTGAATCGCTCCACCCCCGGTGACTCTGAGACCCCACCCCACCCCACCTACAACCCCGCCTGCCTGCCTGCAACATTACCTAAGGGTCTGCAGCTGAGACAGAACTCCAAATCGATCCAAACTCCAAACTACGAGGAGAAAGGCCTGCAGGTCATTTCCCCCCAGTGATACCTCCCAGTGATAACTACAACAAGGCTGTGCACCTAGATTTCAAAGGCGTACAACAAGAGTGTCCACCCCAGGTCATTGGGGAGGCTGAATCACTGGGCCCTATATAGGACACCTAGCACAGAAAGCCAAAATGCGGAGACTAAGAAACAGATCACAAAAGATAGAAATGGAGGAACGCAAACGACTGGATATAGAGTTCAAAACCACGGTTATCAAGTTTTTCAAGAAGTTTCTAGAGACTGCTGATAAATTTAGTGAGAACCTTGAGCATATGAAAAAGAACCAGCTAGAAATCAAGCATACACTGACTGAAATAAAGAACAATATACAACAGCAGACGAGAGGATCGCAAGAAGCAAGTCAAGGATGTGAAATATGAAGAAGCAAAACAAACCCAGCCAAAAAAGCCGAAACAAAAAAACAAACAAACAAACAAACAAAAAATCAAAAAGTATGCAGATAGTGTAAGGAGTCTCTGGGACAACTTCAAGCGTACCAACATCAAGAATTATAGGGGTACCAGAAGAAGAGAAAGAGCAAGATATTGAAAACCTATTTGAAGAAATAATGACAGAAAACTTCCCCCACCTGGTGAAAGAAATGGACTTCCAAGTCCAGGAAGCACAGAGAACTCCAAACAAAAGGAACCGAAGAAGGGCCACACCAAGACACATCATTATTAAAATGCCAAGAGCAAAAGACAAGGAGAGAATCTTAAAAGCTGCAAGAGAAAAGTAGTTAGTTACCTACAAGGGGGCACCCATACGACTGTCAGCTGATTTCTCAACAGAAACTTTGCAGGCCAGAAGGGAGTGGCAAGAAATATTCAAAGTGATGAACAGCAAAAACCTACAACCAAAATTATTTTACCCAGCAAGGCTATCATTCAGAATTGAAGGTCAGATAAAGAGCTTCACAGACAAGAAAAAGCTAAAGGAGTTCATCACCACCCAACCAGTATTATATGAAATGCTGAAAGGTATCCTTTGAGAAGAGGATGAAGAAAAGGTAAAGATAAAAATTATGAACAACAAATACATATCTTTCAACAAGTGAACCTAAAAATCAAGTGAATAAAAAAATCTGATGAACAGAATGAACTGGTGAATAGAATAGAATCAGAGGCATAGAAAGGGAGTGGACTGACAATTTTCGGGGGTAAAGGGTGTTGGGAGTGTGGGAAGAGAATGGACAATGATCGTACACC
>PVJC01043602.1:0-14405 GCA_004026665.1 Murina feae
TGGCCAGTCTGTGTCATGTGACCCCACCTAACAGCAAGGAGGCTGGGAGTGTGAAGAAGCAGATGGACTATTTGCTAAGCATCACAGGAGGCCAACCTGAGACTTAGACCAGCCACATAATTGTTACCTGCATGATCAAGAATTAACTGTATCCATAGCTAATATTTTGAGTCCTGCTTAAATCTCACAGGTCAGGATACCGTGCATGCAAATACTAGCTAGGAAAATCTGCCTCCTGAGGTGAGGGGGGAGGGAGGAAGTCAAGAATATACAAGTCATTGGAGGTAAGAGAGAGAAAAGCGTTAAACATCCGCTATGGCTTAGACTCTATGGCTTCTCATTTGCAGGTGAAGGGTGTTAAATATTATATACAGAAGTAAAGCAAAGCAAGGTAGTGCGAGGGTTTCCAAGAAGCTTAAGATAGACAATAAGAAATGTTTCCCCAGGTGAATGGAATTCAAGGTCTGTGAAGGAACTGGTTAATGATTTATTAACAGGCTGCAAGATGTTGCTGCCACATTAAAGTAGCTTTTTGTCAGGGTGGGCTCACAAAAGAAGGGGAGGGGGCCAGGCCAGAAACACTCATGTGCTTTTCCAAAGACATATGAAGGAAAATTGAAAGCCATTACTCAGTAGTACTTCATGTCTTTACACAGTCTACAAAAACAATCATTAAGTTGGTATTTAGGACAAAAAAGGTGAAAACATACCACTGGTGATTTTCAGGGGGGAAAAAAAAAGTTGTAGGGAGAAAGGGTAAAAGTTAGCTGAAAAGCAAAGTACACAGAGGCGAGCATAATTATTTTCCAGCTGCAGGAGATAAAATGCGTATCTGAGAGGTATGCCGACCTCCCTGCGGATGCATCTATCAGTCTCGGGAGTGTGGAGACAAAGGGAAGAAGCCGCAAGGGAGAAGGAGCCCGGATGCAGTGGCTGCAGGCAGAGTGGGAGCCATTGTGGGCAACCAAGAGATAATAGAGGGAAGTGGAGAGCGCGGAGTAAAGCAGGGTGATAAGGAACGCGCAGGGGAGAGGGAAAAAAACCAGGGCGAAGGGGGAAATAAATCCCCCATAAAGAAGTCTTTCGTAGAGGCCAAGAGTTCTGGGAGGAAGTTTATCTGGAGGGCCAGAGTCTTTGGGGAGCCTCGTGTCTCCACATGTGTGAGAAAATGGTATCAAACAGGCTCCTGCTATGCTGATTGCAAAGCGGCCACCATTTATCGTGTCCTTTCCAAGAGCCGAGTGCAGGCCAGGGCATGTTGCGTGCATCTCCCTGACTCACTGCCCTGAGCTCAGAAGTAAGAGTCACAACAAACTGTGCACAAGAGCTGATGTGTAGGGTGTCTGCTGCGTGCTGGTCCTGCTCTAGAGCCTTCTATGTGACGGGTTCTTTAATTTCCAGACCAGCCCTGGCTTCGCCTTTCTGTGCCTCTATTCCCGCCCCCTGCCCCGTAAATGGGGATTATTGGAGCCCACTGCGCAGCCCTCTAAGAGGTAAACTGAGGCAAAAATGAATGTCATCCTTTGCTTCTTGGCTTCGATGGAAAGAGCTCCACATTTGGGAAGAAAACAAGGGGCAGAGAACTTGGGAGATGAGAAAGGAGTGGGGAGAGGGGTGATGGCTCCCGTAACTGATCCTGCTCTATTCTAGACGTGCCATTCCTCGGCCCACTCACTTCTCCATTGAGGTCACATCTCCTCGGTTGGGCCTAAGGAAAATGGAGTCACCATGAAGCTCCTGGGCTGCCTGACATTCCCACAAACACAACCAGAATGAGAACTCAGGCATCTTGATTTCTGGGCAAGGGACCAATGACCCACACGCTTAGCAGAAGAGCAGAGTTAAAGTTAAGGATGAGATGTTACAGAGAAAGGCAAATGTCAGAGAGAGAAAGACAGATACCATATGATGTTACTTATATGTAGAATTAAAAACAAACAAACAAGACAGAAACAAACTCCTAGATACAGGGAACAAATTGGGGGTTGCCAGATTCAGGGGGTAGGGGAGAGGTTGGGAGCTGGGTGAAAGGTGAAGAAGGGATTAAGAAGTACACAGTGGTAGTCACAAAGTACTCATGGGGATGTCAAGTATAACCTAGGGAATAGGATCAGTAATATTGAAATATCTATGTAGGTGCCAGATGGGTACCAGACTGACCCAGGGGGGATACTTCATAAAGTATATCAATTTCTAACCACTATGTTGTATACCTGAAACTAATATAATATTGAATGTCAGCTGTAATTGAAAAATAAATTTAAAAAATAAGTAACACAGAGAACAAGGGTCAAATATGCCAGGGAGTGCTGAGTGAGAGGTCAGAGTTTAAAAGATGACCGTTGTCTGCAGTGGCCAGGGGACACTTCAATGCTGGGGGTCCCGCGGCTGCATTGCCTTCACGTTGACCTACAGAGGAGCCAAAAACTGTCACCATGACTGCACTTCTCCAGAAGGGAGTAGCTTGTTTCTTTCCCTGCCACCATCCTTATTCTGAAGTTTGAGGGTTGAAAACCCTCTGGGAACCCAGAACAAGCTTCTGTAACTTGCACTTGACCCTTGACCCCGTTAATCTCCTTAGGCCATGCCTCCATCTGCTCGCCTTCCTGTTACTCCTTCCATTTGTGACTGTGAGGTCCTTTGTAATCAGTGGTCAAGAACTGTACCTGTGCTTCCAAGTGGCATTGTTTATTGTGTCCTGATGCCAAAAAAAAAAAAAAAAAAAAAAAGCTTTCTTGGGCTTGAACTGGCTAAGGTTCTCTTGTCATGTTCTTATAACCAACCAAGGACCAGGAGGAGGGGAGGCTTCCTGGAAGCCTGTTGGTTTCTGAAAATCAGTCAATTCAGAGAATGCTCAAATCAACAAAGATGTGGGCAGGTCATGAAGTCCACGCTCTGGCCTCCAGGCCAAGATTCCTTTCCTCCAAGCCTGCCTGGGCCTCCTCTTCTGCGACAGGACCCCTTCTGTCCAGGGTCAGTCATTAGGATCAAACCTCACATTTAGTCCTGAGGGCTGCTCTCCTGTCTCCTGTCTGAAGTCCACTGCTTGTTAGAGAAAGGACCCTTCCTCCTTCAGCTGTGAGAATGTGAGCTACTACAGACTTTCTGGAGATCAGAAATCCTTAACACATGTGCATAGCTTTAACCCAGTACTATGTCTAGAAATATATAATAAAGAAGAATGGGCAAGAATATTCAGTGGGGCATCATGTATACATATAAAAACCAATCAACCAGAACTCTGTAACTACCTGTTGCTATGACACACACTGCAGCCGGCCAACTGGCCCAATCGGGAGCGATCACTCCCCTGCACTGGCCCCGCCCCTAATTGCCCCCCCACACTGGAGTCAGGGCCAGCCAGCCAACCTTCCACATCCCCTCCCCTCCTCCACCGGCCCGACCCAATCAGCTCCCATCGGAGCAGGCTGGCTAGACCTCACCTGTACACGAATTCATGCACTGGGCCTCTAGTTTATAATGATAAACAATTAGAAACAACCTAACTTGCTCAAAGGTAGCAACTGATTGAACACATCATGATAGAGTCAATAGTGGAATATACTTTATTTTCCTGTACAATCAGAGAGATGCAAAGTTCACTATAGTATAGGGATTCTGGAATTCCAGGCTGTTTCTTATACTATCAGGCTGAATGGCCTCGGCTTGTCATGCTGCACAAGGTTCGCTCAAACGACAAAGCTAAAGTTGCATCAGCAAAGATACTAAGAACCCTTTTTTTCTAGCTGGGGCCTGTGGGTGAGATAGTGGATAGAGACAGTGTAAAGAACAGTCGAATGTTCCTCCTCATCAGGAAAACTGTGCTGTTCCACGATTTGCTCTATGGTATAGGCATCAGGAAGCAAAGCAGGAACTGAGGCCTCTAGCTTCTCCAGCGGAGGGGCTTGCATTTGGGCATCCCCTGTGGGACGCTCAGTGATGACAGAATCCTGTGCCAAAGTGGAAGGGTCTATGGGCTGAGGTGGGAGGGAGCTCTGGGAATCTGAAACTACAGGGGAGAAGAAGAAGGACTGGTGGATGGGGTGGTGAGGTGGGCACATGCTTGGCTGGAAGAACCTGGTTTGGTTGCTTTAGTGATAGCTGTTGCTGCTGCCTCTGCTTCCTTGATTTGACTCGTTGGTTCCTTAACCAACTTGGGTTTTAAGGCAAGTTCCAACTGGAGATTTTTATTTGGAAACCTGTTGCAGCTAAATGGAACCCCTAATTGTTCATACTGCATTAGCATGAGTGAGGTGCGTTTTGGGTACTTCTTCTGTGTCATGGGACCAGCTGGATTCTGTGGTATCAAGTTCATACTGGAATCATCCATGTGGTTAAGAAGGTCTGGCTGGGGATTCTCTGGGGCCATTCTGTTCATCAGAGGTACTGACATCTGGGATGAGAAGCTGTGATCAACTTTATTTTGTTGGAGCACGTTATGCTGTAATCACCCGTGTAGGCACAAGAGTAGGTCTGGGAAGTCCCAGGGGTTCCTCCGTTCATCTGGGCACCAGAGGGCTGCGTCGGTCAGTTTGTCCTGCATCCGTTTGGCGTACCCATTTTTAAGCCTGCTGGATGTGACTCTGAAAATGCAATTTCTTTAATATGTACTTTAGATGATACTGATATCTATTATTTCCAAGGCAAGATGTTTATGCTGCACTAGGAGAAAAGTGAGTTATAAAACAGCAACTAGGGCACAATCCTGTGCACATACTGGCTTCTAGAAAACATTTACAACAATAAATAGCAAGATGTCAAAAATGTTTGTCTTATGGACGTGGGAAGGTGTGATGTAATTTTTTCTTTATCTTCTATTTTTTTCTATGATAAATAGGATTTTTTAAAATGAGCAAATACATACATTTAAAAACAAATACTACTGTTTAGCATTTTCTAGATTTCTTCTCCCAAATCAAGGTGGTACCATTTTTCTGAACTCCTAAGGGGAGACAAGAGGAGGACAATATCCTCCTCTCCACCACCACCTTGTTAATTTTATTTTAGGCAAATTTTAGTGAACCCAAGTGTGATTTTGAAGAGGAAAGGGCATCAGAATAATTTAGTCTGACTGGTATATGTATATGAATGTGGGTTGTGTGTGTGAGCCTAAAACAGTAAAAGTTAATCCATTTGCCTTGTTAATTAATGTAGATTCTCATTGATTGGTGTTTGCAGCCTAAACATTTAGACAAGAGACTCTTCAAGGCAGGTGGTAACTTTTTATTCTCATGCCCTAGCCCAAGTGCCTGACACACAGGAAGTGCTTAATACACACCTGACATGTGAATGAATTTTTGAGCCTCGAATTTCTGTAGTTCCTGCCGGCAAAGCCAAGCCTTTGCTTCACCTGGGTCCCCATGGCTCCGCAGGTCGATGGCATGGTGGGAAGGGAGGGAGTAATGGATGTGATGAGTCAGGCTGACCTGGATTCAAATACTGGGGCTGCCACCGACGAGCAATTTAGTGGTCTGTTTCCTCTTCTATAATATGGAGATGATAACATTGTGGAGCCTGCAAGATTATTGTAAGGATGAGAATTAGAAAATTTTGTTCTTTCAAACGCCTTTTTGTGGATTTTACCTGAAAGCCTGGGAAAACCATTTCCCAATGTTAGAATCCATCTATTGAAGCCATTCTGTGTCACTCAGCGTCCCGGGAGTGTAAAAACACAGCACATCTGAGGCTCTTTCTGAAGGTGGTTACTGCTGGCTTTCGCCAGGAAAAGAAACCATTTAGCAGGAGTTGGTGGATTATTGAGCAGCCTTAGCTCAGCTCAGCATCTCTGTAAGTCAGTCAAGGCTTGGAGCAGCCAAGTGAAAGTACTAGAAATGTCCGGGGCCTTAAGATAGCAGAATGCTCTGAAGAATCCCATCTTCCTAATGGAAGAAAAGAACACACAAGAAAAACGACCGTCAGTTATTTATATACAGCCCAGGCTTTGCATGTGATGATGTGATTGTGGCTGATGTGTAGTTGTCTTCAGAAATGAGCTCTGTGCACCATATTTAAGGGGGCTGGAGGCTAAAGGAGGCGCTGCTAGACGACCACAGCGCACAGCCTTTTCTCAGGAGGCTCGATGGCTCAGCTTCTCCATGAAACAGCCCCCCAGACATCACATAGACTCAGTCTCCGCCAGTATCATTTAAGTCAATGGTTTGTTCACATGATCAAAATGACCACATAAGCGTGGCTGGCAATGGAGTATATAGAAAAAAATGGCCTATATTCTAGTTTTTGTTTTTACTAATATAAGGCTCCCCCATCCCCAAAAGTAGAGGTACCTTGTGGTTATAACAGTCAGTAGACCACAGAACAGGTTGGAAAGATTTTTACTGGTGTGTGTGTGTGTGGCGCTTCTCTTATTAAGGCTGTGCAGGAGTGACATATTTCTTGTCGCTGTACAGATACTGAACCCCAGGGTGTATGCAAAGAGTGCTCCCCTATAGTATAGGGCCAGAGAGAGAGAGAGAGAGAGAGAGAGAGAGAGAGAGAGAGGGAGATGGGTGGCCAGGCCCACTGATTAACATACTGGAATGTTCACCTTAAATAGTTTTTAGGTTGATAGAAGATATAAATAAACCTATTAATTTTCAATATAAATAATGAATATTCGAGCTCTAGAGCAAGTTGGCCTTGCACCTGGGCAGTGGGCAGCACGATGTCATGGTTTTAAAGCTATCTTCTTCCCACTGCCCGTGGCACCGGCTGCCCTGTAATTGAGAAGTCAGGTGAGTTCTTATGTGAAAGTGGAGGCTCTGTGCGCACTATCCCGGGAGAATGCTTCCCTGATCCTCTCCAACTGGAAACAGCTCCGAGTTGCTGGCAAGGTTGCTCCTAAGCTTAGAGTATCCAGGACAGGGACTGATAATATATGCTAATCTGGGACCAAGTCAATTGCCGATGAATGTTCAGTCTCAGGTAAATGGAGACAAGGTGCTGGGAAGGGACTCGCTAGCCCCACATGCTGCTGCTGCCACAGGTGGCCCAGGGCTACGGATGCCTTTGTTCTGTCTCTCACTGAGTTCTAAAATGGATAATCACACTGAGCTGGGGGTCAGGCCAGTCAAACAAAGGAGCTCTGAGGTTGGCCTGCAAAGTGAAAACTGTCAATTACCCTATTTTATGTCCTACCTGCATTTCCAGTAGCAGGGTCCTCATTTCCATTAGACCAATTTGGTACCGTGCCGCCTGCTCTCATCCTTTTACCATCTTGTTTGAACAGGAGAAATGAGTGCACATGAACAGGGATGGGGACAGGGAGGGAGGGAGGGGAGCAGAGAAAAGGAGACAGAAAGGAAGAGAATCATTTCAAAGGGGGATTTTTAACTCCTGAGTTGACAGTCCCTTCAAAGCGAATGTATCATCATGATGAAAGCTGGTTGCCGTTGTAACAAGAAGGGTGACTCTAGTCAGAAGTGACCTGGTTTTGAAACCTTGGTTCGATGATGTTCAGAATCATAGTCTGTGAACAAGGAAGTCCCACACAAATTCCAGGTTCAACACTGGGTGTGGCTTAAAGAGGCGATGGCTCAGGGCATAGAGAACCAGAGCCAGAGACTGGCCTCTAAGCCCACCTGGCTGTGCCATTTTCTCAGGAGGGAGAGCCAGGAGCAGATCACACCACAGTACAGTGGAGATGTCAGCCTTTTCCTGTGTGAGAAACTCTCAGGCTTAGCAAACTGTCTGAAAACACCTTGTATTTGTTCTCTGTGGCTAAGGAACAAATTATGTCAAACTCAGCAGCTTGACAACTTATGTGTATGCCTCAGTTTCCAGGGTCAGGAGTCCAGGATCAACTTTACAGGGTGCTCTGTTCAGGGTCTCCCAAGGCTGCAACTCAGCTTTCATTCGGGCTGTATTCTCATCTGAAGGCTCCCTGGGGAAGAGTCTATGTCTCAGCCCATTGGGGTATGGGCACAATTTGCTTCCTTCCAGCTATAGGACTCAGAGTACTCACTTTTTGCCAGCTTTCAGCTGGAGGCCACCCACAGGTCTTGCTACCCAGGTTTCTTGCCTGCCACTTCCTCAAGCCTGCAGGAAGAGTTCTAGCTGCAGGCTGATGACGTGGAGTCTTCTGTAACACCCTGTAATTATTGGACTGGTATCTACCACCTTTGGCATATTTTGTGCATTAGAAGGAAGAAGCACAGGCCCATCCATACACAAAAGCATAAACACCAACAGGTTGGAGGTCACTGGGAGTCACCTTAGGGTTTGTTTATCACGTGCCTGGAATCTCTTCCCACCTCTCTCTTCACTCAATTTACTGGAATTTTCTCTCAAACCAGTTGAATCTATGTTCTCTGATGATCTTCAGTGGGGTGATCAACCATCGCAGTTTCTCCAGTGCTATCCTCATTTTAGCAGTGAGAGCCCCTCATTTTGGGCAACCCCTCAGCAAACCAGGACAGCTGGTCACCCTACGCAGATTGTAGACTTTCTTTCATTTCTCTTTGACCAGGATTAGTGGTGAAAGAGAAACTGAAAGTTTTTATCCAGAGTGGTCGAACTGTTCTCCAAGCAGTCCTTGTAGGCCCATAGAGAGGGAGGAGGTGACGAGGTAGAACTTCCCACCATTCTCCCACCTTTCCTACCATGAAGCAAACCAGCTCCCGATGTGTCACACATGTTGGACTCTGTATAATTTGCTGTGTAGTTTCCTCAGCCAGATGTTGATGCCGTGGTACTGGCATCTCACTTATAAACATTACAGTTCTCTTGGAACTTAGAGTCAGGATGCAGCCTCCTGACTTGTAAGCCAGAGTTCTTTTACTTCACCATGCAGGTGAGCTAAGCATTTTGTGGCCATCAGCTATATGCACAGCTCTGGGCCTGGTGCTGGGGCAGTTAAAGAGCTTTTTTGGGGGGCTTTATTACTGCTGTTATTTGTTTGCCAGTCTTGTTTTCTAAGAAAAGACCAGATCCCACCCATAGGGAATTCTCATCTGTATTGGCAAAGACCTTGGTAGGGGGTTGGGGCATACTCAGCTTGACAGTTTTATCTGAATTGACTGGTTACGAAGGAATCAACATGGTGATTTCAGCAACTTGCAGACAGGGAGATCTGCCTGAGAGTTACATGTGACTTCAGTAGCACATGAGGATAAGTGTGAATTCCCAACATGGAGTGCACAGCCTATGCCCATGACAGGGACTTTTCAGCATAAAACACAAGCCAGTGTAACTTAACGTACTGGAGACAGAGCTCATCAGCACTGAGGGGAGGCAGGGTTATTCATATAACTCCCAAAAGGTTCAGGCATGTGGGCAAGCAGAGTGGTGGTTTTAGACTGTTTTAGGGAAGGTGGTCCAATGTACTAATCAGCACAGCTCTGCCTGCTGCAGCCAAGCCCCCATCCTATAAACTAATCAGATCAAGTGGGAACTCTTATCTATGGGCAAGAGAAAGGCCCAGCGTGGTCACCTACTTCTTAACCTGCCCAGCCAGGCAGATTTCTGTCATTGGACACCATGTCATGTAGGCTGGTTGGTGAGAAGGTCTCAAGTCTTGGAAATGTAAGAGATGTCAAGTATTAATTCAGGAAGTTCAATGTCTAATTAATAGGAGTTATCAAGATAAATAATGATGATAAGAGAAGTGAGAATTTACCACTAGAGGATTAACACAAGAGATTTTTCCTAGATTCTTCAAATGCAAAAAGACATCAGGTGCCAGGCATAATGAGTAGAAGCGTCTCAACTAGACACACATGGGAAATTTCAGAACAGTAAACAGAATGAAAAGACCCCTTATGCCTTCAACAACAACAACAACAAAATCAGAAATAAAAGTTGTACTGGCTTTTTCCTTTATTTGTTCAGAGTATTTCACAGGAGTTGTGTCCTGTGAAACATTCTTATGGAAATGCAGACCATTCGCAAAGGTACAACACGCGCTTGGGCAGGAGGAAGAGGAAGAACAAACAAAAAAACTGATAAGGAACACTTTGAGTTTGTTTATCAAGATTCCCAATCTTCCAGTTCTTTTCTCAGGAGGAGGGACAGGTAGCTCTAACTTACTGGCGATCCTTGTTAACGATGTGTTGTAGGGCTGAGTGGTATGGGTTTGGGCACAGCTGCCAGGCCCATGTGGGGCTCTTGTTCATGAAGTGAGTTCTATGGGGTGAAGCTCATGCATAGCAGCCCAGAGGACTCTGGGTAGCAGGATGCTGGCAGGGCTGTGTGCATAGAAAATAACACCATGAGATGGATCCCGAGTGAGAAGAGAAATGAGGACTCTCTGGGCCACAGGTCCTGAGCAAGACTGATCTGAAGGACGTTATTTCCTTGAACTGTAGCATCTTAAAGGGCTATAGATGCCCCAAACCAAGTACATGATAAAACCAAGTACATTATAATCACCCAGCTGATGCCAGGGTGGAGTCCATGATCTTGGTTCCAGGGGATACTCTGAGGGAAGTTCAGATGGTCATCTTCTATTACACATCCCTGGAAAGGCAGCGAGGAGTGGTGGACACAGCCCTACATCAGGCAGAAGAATTTCTGGATTCTATGGTGCGCCAAAGGGTATTCAGGGAGAGAAAGTCTTTGGTGTCCCACCTAAACTCTACCAGCCTCTAGCAAAGCCTCCTCCCAAGAAAACCTGCATTTTAGGTAATAAATAGTATGTTGTGAGTAAAAGCAGCTTTAAAATATGTGTCCTAGTTGCCCCCTCCACACCATTACCTGCCATGAGCCTTTCTTATGTGGACATTCTGGAGTGAACAAATACCTTGTAGATAGGCTTCATGCTGCTTGTTGTTTTGCTATATGGCCTTTTCTCTTTGTTCCTTAGTTTGTTCACCTGTAAAATGGGAGCAGGGAAGTGGATGAATATTAACCTCTGATATTCCTTTCAACTCTGACATCTAGAATTCCACATTCTCCAAAGGATAAATATTCTAGAACACACCAGCTTCCATCAGGTCAGGTAGCTAAAAGCCAGGCAAGGAGGAGGTGAGAGGCTTCTCGTCTGACTCCTAAAACCCCTTCTCCTTTCCCAGGTCGATTTCTCTGTCTTCCAAAGGAAGGAAAAGGTGAGCTGCTCGCCCATGTGTGGGCTTCACAAAGCACAGGAACAACCATGCAGTTCTTAACAATTCCCCAGTGTCTTCAGAAATGCCGGCTACCTCTGGAGAGCAGGCTCTGCTGACCCAGATAAGCAGACCAGAGCTCTATGAGGTCAGCACGAGGCACTTCAAGGTGTCTTCTCTCTGCAAGATGTCAGGTTTGTGTCCAAACGCAAACATAGGGGCAGCAATATCCCTACCTAGACAGATGGGAACACAAAAATGACTTTGCCAATAAGATCCTTGGGTGATTGTGGCTCTAGGCAGGGAAGGTCATTAGAAGCCTTCCTTCTAATACATCACTTTTCTTCCACATTCTGATGGAGTGCAAGGAGGCTGAGGAACTGATTTTATTTCCTGCTTATGTGACAGTTCAGTGGGAGGTAGGTCTCTCTCTCTCTCTCTCTCCCCCCCTCCCCCTGTGCATGTGTGTGTGCACATGCATGTATGTGCTTGTGTGTGCGTGTGCATGTGTGTGATGGAATAGGCACAGGGAAAGGATAGTTCTGAGATGATGCTATCAGGTCCCTTGCCTAAAGAAGAAACACGTCGGGCTTGAAGTGGATTCCTCTGGGGACTGTTTGTGGAATCAGAACGCCTCTCTGGTTTGCAGTTCTGAAACCCACTACTGTGTCTGAAAAAAACACTTTCAATTTCGAGGGGAAAAGGCCACAGCTCCTGGAGTCCCAACGTGGCCGAGGAAAATGCCGCCGGGCGAAGCGAATGCCTTGGATTCTGATTTCAAACATCAGCATTGATCTCGGCATCGATTGGTGCTGTGTGGATGAGTGCGTCTGAGTGCCAGGTCCCGCCTGGTCCCCTGGGGCAGAGGATTGATCGCAGGGTGTAGCTGTGAGGCAGGGATGGAAGAGGAAGGACAAAGGGGGCCGGTCCCATGATGAGGAAAGGACCCAACATGCTCTTTCAATAAAACTGAAATCCTGCCAATCAAACTCTCGCCCTTAGTGACTCCCATCCCCCAGCACTTTGTGAACACTTTTCTCCCAGAAGGTGCAGTGCTTTGATGGATGCTTGGGTTAGATCTTTATTTACAGAACCACCAGGAGAGGGGCATGTGGATAAATGACTAATCCTCCTTCCTTCTTGTCTCCGAGACCCTGTACCCACTAGGTTCTTCATAGATGAAGACCTACTGTGGGACCTCATGCTGCCTCCTTAGTTCCAGAGTGACAGACTAATGAATTATTCATTCATTTGACAAATATTTATTGAGTGCTTACAATGTGCCATGAGCTTAGGATGACCCAGTGAACCAAACAGATACAGACTGCTGCCCTCTTGAAGCTTATATGCCAATGGGGAAAGGTGGATAATAAATAATAAAAATAATAAGTAGCAAATACTTCTATGTTCTAAGGTGGTGAATGCTATGGACAAGCAAAGTAGAGTTGAGAAGGAGAAACTGAGAGGACAGAGTTGGGGTGCTCTGCAGCTCGTCAGGTTATACCCCTCTGAGAAGGTGACACTTGAGCAAAGACTGGTGGTAAGGAGCCACTCAGCTGGGCAGATATCCACAGCCAGAGCCTTCAGGCAAGGGAACTGCTAAATACAACAGCCTTAAGCTGGTGCAGCACCGGGGACTGGGGACCACCAAGGAGGCCAGTGTGCCTAGGTCAGGGTGTATGAGGATGGCTAACGGTGAGTGATGGTTAAGGGAGGGTAGATCCTGGGGTCTGAATCCTGTAAGGTATTACTGGTCAGTGTGAGATCTCTGGCTGTTATTCTAAGATAAATGAGGAGCCACTGGAGAATTTTAAGCAGAGGAATGGAATGATCTTGGATTTTTTAAAAGATCATGCTGGTTGCTGTGTTGAGAAGAGAGGGCAAGAGGAGGAGGAGGAGAAGGATGAAGAGAGGCAACAGAGGTGGAGGTGGTGAGGAGTGGTCTTTTCCCAAATACAGTGTGGAGATGAAGCCAGGAGATTTCCTAGTTGGTAGTAGGCTGAAGTTTGGGGCATGAGCACCGAAAGAGCAGAGTTCCCCACAATTCAGATGAAAGCGAGGCTTTCAGGGGAGACCAGGCGTTCCATGTTGAATCTGAGATGTCTGTTTTAGATGTCCAGTGGAGATGTTGAGTATGCTAATGGAGATGTAAGTCTGAAGATATCCTGGAGGGAGTCATCTGAGCTGTAAATATACATTTGGAAGTTATTTGCGTATATGTGATATTTAAATACCACGGGACTGAATGTGATCACCAGGGGAATATGGAGAAGAGAACAGAACCAGTGACACTCTTGGCCACAGACCCTGGCACATTCCAATATGAAGAGGCTTGGAGAGAAGACCAGCAAAGGAGGCTGGGAAAGAGCAACCTGCAAACTAGATGGGGTTCTTAGAGCCAGGTGAAGAAATGCTGTGGGAAGGAGGTCAAGAAAGGTGAAAATGGAGATGTTACCATTCTTTATGGCAACATGGAGGTCACTGGTGACCTGCACAAGAGTTGTGGAGGCAGATGCTCAACCGGATCAGGTCTAAGAGAAAATGAGAGGAGAGGAATTGTTAATAACACAGAAAACTGCTTTGCACACAAATCAACTCAGAATGGATTAAAGACTTGAATGTCAGACCGGAAACCATAAAACTTCTAGAAGAAAACGGGATAGATAAGCTCCTTGACATCTGTCTTGGCAATGATTTATTGGATATGACAACAAAAGCAAAAATAACCAAGTGGGACTACATCAAACTAAAAAGCTTCAGCACAGCAAAGGGAACCATCAACAAAAGGCAGCCTATGGAACAAGAGAAAATATTGGCAAGTCAAATATCTGATAAGGGGTTGATATCCAAAATATATGAACTACTCATACATCTCAACAGCAAAACAACAACAAAACCCCACAAAGAATTCAATTTAAAAAATGGTCAGAGGAACTGAATGGACATTGTTTCCAAGACATAAACATGGCCAACAGGTTCATGAAAGGGTGCTTAATCTCACTAATCTTCAGGAAAAGGCAATTCAAAACCACAATAAGATGTTATCTCACACCCCTTAAAATAGCTATCATTTAAGAGACAAGAGAGAGGTGTTGGTGAGGATATAAAAAAAAGGGAACTCTTGTGCACTCTTGGTGGGAATGTACATTGGTGTAGCCACTATGCAAAGCAGGAAAGAGGTTCCTCAAGAAATTAAAAATAGAACTACCATATCATCCAGCAATACTTCTGGGTATATATCCAAAAGAAACAAAAGCACTACCTTAAAATACTCACAAAACACTCCTATGTTCATTGCAGCATTATTTACAATAGCCAAGATATGGACACAACCTAAGTGTTCATTGACAGATAAATGGATAAAGAAGT
>PVJC01043603.1:0-14450 GCA_004026665.1 Murina feae
GAAGGAAGGAAGGAAGGAAAGAAGGAAGGAAGGAAGGAAGGAAGGGAGGAAGGAAGGAAGGAAGGAAGAAACTGGACTGCTATCTTACACTGTACACAAAATTAACTCAAAATAGATTTAAGACTTGAATATAAAAGCTGAAACCATAAAACTCCTAGAAGACAATATAGGTGGTGAATTTCTTGACATCAGTATTAGCAATGTGTGTTTTTTAGATTGACACCAAAAGCAAAATGAGTGGGACTATATCACCTTAAAAATCTTCTGCACAGGAAAGGAAACCACCAATAAAATGAACATGAAACTTAATAAATCAAAGAAAATATTTGCAAAGTATATGTCTTATCAGAGACTAATACCCAAAATATGTAAGTAACTCATAACTTTATAGCAAAAAATCATACAGTTCGATTAAAAAACGGAGAGAAAATCTGAATAGACACTTTTTTCAGAGAGAACATACAGGTGACCAATAGGTAAAACAATAAAAAAGCTCAACATCCCTAGTCATCAGAGAAATGCAAATCCAAACCACAGAATCACCTCACACCTGTTATCATGGTTTAAAACAAATAAACAAACAGAAAAAACAAAAGAAAAATTAACAAATGTTGGAAAGGATGTGGAGTAAAGGAACTTTTGTGCAGTGTTGGTGGGAATGTATATTGGTACAGCCACAATAAAAAACAATATGGAGGATCCTCAGAAACATTAAAAATAGAACTACCATATGATCTAGCCATTTCACTTCTGGGTATTTATATGTAGAAGACAAAAATACTAACTTTTGGGGGGTGGTCGGGGAGAGGTCAATGGGGGAAAAGGGAGACATATGTAATACTATCAGTAATACTTTAATAATTAATTTTTTTTAAAAAGAAAAAAATACTAACTTTGAAAGATAAATGCATCTTCATGTCCACTGCAGCATCTCTATATATAAAAGCCTAAGTGACTGGCTGACTGGCTGACCAGCCAGTAGCCAGGCAGATGCTCAACACAGGAGTGGAAACCACAGGTGTGGAAACATGGAACAGACTGATGAATCTTAGAGGGAAGGGCAGAGGGGGAGGTCCAGAAAGAGATTAACCAAAGATCTTATATGCATACTAGAAGCCCAGTGCACAGATTTGTGCAACAGTGAAGTCCCTAGGCCTGGCCTGTGTGGATCAGGCCGAAACCAGCAGTCCAATATCCCCCAAGGTGTCCTGGATTGAGAGAGGGAGCAGGCCAAGCCAAGAGGCCCCACTGGTGCATGAATTTGTGTACTGGGCCTCTAGTTATTTATAATAGCTAAGAGAAAGAAACAACCTAGGTGTCCATAGATGTATGAGTACATAAAGAAATTGTGATATAGATAGATAGATAGATAGATAGATAGATAGATAGATAGATAGATGTTTCAAACATAAAAAATGAAATGCCATTTACAACATGGATAGACTTCAGGACATTATGCAAAATGAAGTCAGATAAAGATAAATATTGTATGATCTTATTTATATGTGGAATCAAAACAACAACTGAGCTTGGAGATTGCTAGAGGCAAGGGGTTAAGGGTTAGCAAAATGGATGAAGGAGGTTAAAAGGTACAAACTTTTAGGTATAAAATAAATAAGTCATGGAAATTTAATATATAGTATGGTAGCCATCTAATATAATAAAAGAGAAACATGCAAATTGACCATTACCACCAGCCAATCAGAGTGGCTGTATGCAAATTAACCTGGCCAACAGCCATGGAGCTAGAGCAAATCAAAGGATTTTGTTGCAACTGCCTGTCTAGGCTGGCTGAGACTCTGCTCACAGCCACGCCCACCAGCCAATCAGAGTGGCTGTATGCAAATTAAACCAGCCAAGATGGAGGCTGGCAGGGCGGCTCTGCACTGGGAGCCTCCACGGCCGGCCAGCATAGCTGTGCCAGGTGTGTCAGCTCAGTGGGAGGGGGGGTCTGGCCTGGGGCCTCCTCGGGGTGTCCAGGAGCAGCTGTCCTGGGTCTGCTGCCTAGCTCCACCCCCGGGAGCCTCCAAGGAGTATCCAGGAGCGCCTGTCCCGGGTCCACTGCCTGGCTCCACCCCCTGGGGGCCTCCCCGGGGCATGCAGGAGCACGGGGCCTCTCCAGGGTGTGTAAGAGCAGCCGTCCTGGGTCTGCTGCCTGGCTTTGCCCCCCGGGTGTCTCTGCGAGACATCCAGGAATGCCTGTCCTGGGTCCACTGCCTGGCTCTGCCCTGGGGGCCTCCGCAAGGTGTCCAGGAACACCTGTTGAGGGGCAGCTACCTTCATCCGCCCCCCAGGGGCCTCCACAGGGCGTGAGGGAGCGTCTGCTGCACAGTGCGGAGAATCCGAAGCCAGTTCACTGCCCAGCTCCACAGTGGGTGTGTTTGCTCAGCAGCAGGGCCCCACCAAGGGATTCTGCACCAGCGTCCGCCCCTGGCTTGCCACCCAACTCTGCGCCAGGTGTGTCCCCTCAGCGGTGTGGGCTCACCAGGCATGTGCAATCATGGGCCCTCTGGTGGGAAACATCCAGGCCTGCACTCACCAGCCTTCCCACCTCCCAGTGCATGAACCCTGAAGGGGCTGTGGGCAGCCTGAAAATGGCTCTCAGCTCCTCACCCAGGCTGGCCAGGCATGCCAGCAGGTGGACATCCCCCCCGAGGTGTCCCAGACTGCAAGAGGGCACAGGCCGGGCTAAGGGACCCCCACCCCCCGAGTGCACAAATTTTTGTGCACCGGGCCCCTAGTAGTTAATAATACTGTATTCATATTTGAAAGTTGTTAAGAATATGTATTAAGGACTGTCATCATAAGAAAAAATATCCTGTAACTATGTAAGGTGATAGATGTTAACTAGACAGATTGTGGTGATCATTTCATATTATATACAAACTAGACACCTGATGCATGAAATTTGTACAAGAGTAAGCCTTCCTTCTCCTGGCTACTGGAAACCAGCTTCCCTCTGGTATGCAGGACCTGGGCTTCCCTCACAGCCCTGGCTTCATCTGGAAGATCATCTGGAAGGACGTCCAGTCTAATTAGCATATTACACTTTTAACATTATAGATTTCAATCAATATGTTGTATACCTGAAACTAATATTCTGCTGTTTGTCAATTATACCTCAATAAGATAAGAAAAAAAATTAGTTCTGAGCAGAGTACTTAGACTTTCCTCACTGCTCACCCTACCAATCCTTCTTAATTGTCCTCCTTGATTCTTCCCCAAATTCAAACATCAGAGCTTCTCTTTCTGCAGACATGTCACAGGTCAAAACTGCGAAAGTGGAGCATAAAAAGTGGGACAGAATAATAGAGGTGCTCTCTATCTAGGGATATCGGCAATATACAGGGAGGAGGGAAAGAAACAAGCAAATCTGGAGGGCATTTGCTTCTCAGGAAATAGACACCTACCCACTGTTAGAAGGGAGCAAAAGAAGTTCTTCCCTCAGTGTCCCAGATCCCCAAATTGGTTGACAATGCATGGGTTAATGGACAGGCTAAGTTATTTTTTTATGAAGTTTGAGGTTATTGTCCCAGGTTCTTTTGGTGAAGAGTAGGGGTTTTATTGAGGATTAGAGTAAAGATATATATATAGACGTATAATTAGATGTTTGAATTATATATGGTTTATTTATTTAAATTTTAGTGGCTTTTAGGGCTTAGGTAGGTTATTTGGCAATTTTTGTGATAAGACTTATAAGTGGGGGATTTTTGACAAATAAGGTGTGTATTATGGGCTTAGGGCTCATCTCAGGTTTTAGTTTGGTTTTTTTTTTTGGCATTTTTTGGCCATTGGTTTGGCTTGGGCTCAGTTGGACAGAGACTTGGTATTTTGGCAGTTTTAGGAAAGGGAGCCGAGAGGAGTCACACCGTGGAGGAGCGGTTTGAAAGCTCTGAGGCATTTGTTTAGGAGGTTTTTTTTAAGCGTATTTTGGCGGGTTTTTTTTTAGTGTTTTATTGTGGGTGCCTAATATGGCTTTTGTTTTTTTATTTATTTTATATATTTAAGGTGTAACGGGGTATAGCAGGGTGTAACAGGGTGTAATGGGGTGTACCATTTTTTATTTTAATATTTTTAGTTTTTTGTAAAGTAGTTTATATATTTAAAACTTAAAAAGTTTTTTTACTGTAAATTAAATTTTATTTAATACATTTCATATACTTAATTAGCATATTTTTAAATAATTACTGTAACACTCAGTCTTATCAATCTTATCAATAATGATTGATAAGAAAATCCTCAGTCTAGGAGAGTAATAATCAGCAGTATAAATTAAAGCTCAAGACTATAAATTTTACTTGGAGTTATGAAAATCAGCTTGCCCTTGAGCTTCAGATTTGAGAGGGAAACTTTGTAAGTTTCAAAGCAAAGCAATCTGTTCCTCTGAATGAAACTCGTTTTGCTAAAAGAGGAATGAACTTAACATGGCAATACAGGCCTGCTTATCAATTTATCGTACTAAAAAATATATATAGCTCTAATCATTAAACAAAGAGTGAACCTTACTACAGAAAACAGAAGACTAATTTAAAACAAATCCTTTCATGTTATAAACTAGAGGACCGATGCACAAAATTCGTGCATGGGGTGAGGGTCCCTCAGCCCGACCTGCACCTTCTCTAATCTAGGACATCCCTCTTGCAGTCTGGGATGACTTGCTCCTAACTGATCACCTGCCTGCCTGCCTGATTGCCCCTAACTGCTTCTGCCTTCCTGTCTGATCGCCCTTAAGTGCCTCTGTCTGCCAGCCTGATAGCTCCTAACTGCCCTACCCTGCTGGCCTGATCACCCCTAACTGCCCTCTCCTGCTGGCCTGATTGCCCCTAACCACCTCTGCCTCGGTCCCCACCACCGTGGCTTTGTCCAGAAGGAAGACTGGATGACTAGAAGATGTCCAGTGACCAGGTCTAATTTGCATATTATCCTTTTATTAGTATAGATAATATATAATAAATTAGGACTATACAGAAAAAGCAATAAAATATGAGACAAAAATGGCTTGCAGAGAAAAAAGATAAATGTAGTCAAACTAAAATTATGTATACTTTTAAATGCAAGCAATTCAGAGTAAAATCACTATGACAGAATATGAACATAAGAATCATAAAGGGAAAAGAATGAAAATTCCCATTATTTGTATTTGTCTCAAATGTTCAAAAGTAGAGAAATAATAATTAACAACACATGTTTTATTGAACCAAAACATACACTGAATGGCCAGATTATTATGACCACCCCATCAGTACTTTGTTGGGCCACCTTTTGCCTTCAATACTGTGGTGATTCTTCTTGGCATTGACTCCAAGAGATGTTGAAAGGTGAAGCGAGGAGTCTGACACCATTACTGATGATAGCACTGTCCAGTTCTGTGAGATTTGATGGTTGTGGAACCAGCTGCCTGATGGCTCTTTTAACTTCATCCCACAAATGCTCAATTGGATTGAGATCTGGTGATTGTGGGGGCCACCTAAGCAAGGTAAAGTCTCCCTCTTGTTCTTGAAACCACTCCTGCACAATATGAGCACTGTGGCATGGCGCATTGTTGTTGGGAGAAGCCATCTCCATTGGGATACACCATCAACATGATAGGATGAACTTGATCAGCAACAATACTTAGGTATGCTGTGCTATTCAGACATTGTCCCACACAAATCAAAGGGCCCAAATTATGCCAGGAAAACATGCCCCAAACCATAACACTGCCCCCACCAGCTTGAGGGTTTGTACTTATGCATGTGGGGTGCATGCTTTCATGCTGTTTCCACCAAATTCTCACTCTGCCATCTGCATTGATGCAACTGGAAAAGTGATTCATTAGACCACATGACTTTTTTCCAATGCTCGACTATCCAATCCTTGTGTTCCTTTGTGAATTGAAGACATTTTATCTTGGTAACTGTAGACAGCAAAGGTGTTCGAACAAGCCTTTGGCTGTTTTGCTGATACTCATTCCATGGCTCTGAGCACCAACAGTGGTCCCACATTCAAAGGCTATTAAATTGCATTGTTTACACATATCTTCAGAAAAAATCACTTCTACTGTCGTGGTAAACAACTTGCTTCCCTATTTATAATGGTCTGGCCCTCTAGCAATATCAGCTTGAAATTATAGCTAATTTTCCTACAAATGTCAGGTGGTCATAGTAATCTGGCCACTCAGTGTATAGGAATTCAGAGACAAAAAAAGTCATAGAAAATAATTAATGATGATAAAATAATGATTTATAAGAAAATCCAGTTAATATATGCTGTATAATTTATGACTGTTATCTTATAAATATTTTAAGGTCTTAAAATACCTGCACAGAGAAAATGTCGTTGTTTTAAATTTTAAAAAATCAAGATTGCATCATTTTTCCTTATAACACTGAACGACAGAAGACAATGGCAAAATTTCAGCAAGGTTTTGAGGAAAAAGAGATTGTGACCCTCCACCTGAATGTTTTCCTTGGGTCTCTCCTGGAATCAGGCCCTGACCAAGACCCTGGGAGGCAGCAGTGTATTTTGAAGATGCGGAGACACCAAGGGCGCCCTGGGAAGTGATACAGAAAGGCAAGGAAGCTACCAGTAAGATGTGAATGATTAAGGCAGCTACCACTGAAACTAGCTGAATTGGGAAACAATACAGGAACATTTGGATCTAAGTCTTGGATTTGGCAATGAATTCTCAGGTATGACAAAAGCACAAACAACAAAAGAAAGTATAAATAAATTGGACTTAATCTAATTTTTAAAAAATTGTGCATCAAAATACAATATGAAGGAAATGAAAATACAACCTATCAAGAGGAGAAGATATTTTTAAAACATATATTTGGTAAGGGCCTAATGTCTAGAATATATAGAGAACTCTTGCAACTGAATAAGAAAAAGACAAACATTAAAAATATGGGCAGAAGTCTTGACTACACAGTTCTCAAAAAATATGTACAAATAGCCAATAAATTCAGGAAAAAACGCTCAACATTTAATGACTAGGAGAATGCAACTCAAAACTACAAGATATCACTTCACAATTATTAGCATGGCTAGAATTTTCTTAAAGTAACAAGTGTTGGCAAAGATGTGAAGTGGAATCTCTTTGCATTGCTGGTGGAATGTAAAATGGAACAGTTGGGCAGTTCTTCAAAAAATTAAAATAGCACTTCCACAACTAGGCATATACTCAAAATAATTGAAAACATGTATGCTAACAAAACTTTTCCCATAAATGTTCATAGAAGCATTATTTACAATAGCTAAAAGGTAGAGACAAACCAAACTTCCATCAACTTATAAGTGCATGAAGTGTTGTGTAGCTATACCATGGGATATATTTAATTTACAGAAATGAAGTACTGATACATGCTACAACATGGATGAATCTCAAAAACATTATGCTAAGTGAAAGAAGACAGACCCAAATATCTTATAGTACTAGTATATGATTCCACTTATATGAAGTTTTCAAAAAAGGTAAATGCATAGAGATAGAAACAGATTACTTGTTGTCAGGGGCTGTGGGGGACAAGGGAGGAGGCATGACTGCTTAATGGACACAGAATTTCCATTCGGAGTGATGAACATGTTTTTGACACAGAGGTATTGGTTGCACAATATTGTGAGTATACTAAGTACCACTGAATTCCAACTTTAAATAGTTAATTCTATGTTATGTAAATTTTCTAGCAATAAAAATTAAACATACGTTCTTCGGAATTATCCCACTTGAAGAGTGAAGAAGCTGAGATATTCTCATCCTGTCTCGTGTCAAGCATCAATCATTAATTGAGAGCTCCTCTCTGGCATTATTGATTTCCTGGTACTTCTGGGCTTACTGCATAGGCAAAGGAAGAATGCTTTCGTGGATTTCAGGAAATCCCTTGAGCACCGAGATGCAGACCCTGACAGTTAGAACGCGTCTGCAACATAACGGGAAGACATGGTCTGAGGGACATGGGCAGGCACTGATAGCAAATGCTACATTCACTGTGGTAGTTTTCATATGTCATTTCAAGCTATTTACACACAACCATGTACAATTCCTGGAACAATTACTCAAAATATATTCTAACCATAAATGCCATGAACTGTAAGTTAAAATGTAAGAATAAAGAAAGAGCAATAAACATATGGAAATGTATCTAAATACCAGTAAATGTAGTGGCAAATTTAAATGTAAAGAAGTTCATTTTTAAACAAGTTTATTTAAATATTAAAAACTAAATTACTTCAGAACTTTGTAGTAGTGTCAGAACTTTTGGTTGTTACCTGCAGTTTATAGCCATTTTCAGAAAGGGAAGATTAGAGATAAATCAAGGTAACATTATATTAAATTTCTTTTTTTTTTATAAAGTGGAATTGAGAAGATGCAATATATTCCAAATGTAAATTCAAAGAAAAATGTAAACATAAAAGCAAATAAATAATCCTAGGTTGTATTTAAATAAAGTTTGAAATAAAAGCATATTCTCCTGTTCACTGGTGATAAAAATCAGTTCTACGTAGCCCGCATACTGAAATGACAGTAGCGAGGGAATGAGTGCAGTGGGCCTCAAAAACAGATCAGATTTGTAATATCAAATACCTTTAGTAATATACCTGGTTCTACTTTTGCTCCCCTTTCCACAATAAATTCTTCTCTATTTCTGACAATATTTCTTTCTTTGATCCTGTTTGAAAAAGTACTGTCATCTAAATCTGACTTCAATGGTACATGTACAAATTTTTGATGAAAGATTTATCTTGTTCAATGGCGTTTCCCTCCCTCCTCCCCAAATTTCTAGGAAATAAATTGTGTGGATAAATCTAAATTGGTTGCCTAATCCCAAACCAATCAGCAGTGTGGCAGTCACCTCTTGTCATAGATTCCAGTGGCATAATAATGACTATTTCCTATAGCAGACATACCTATTTGATAGCTCTTTCCTCCTGAACATAGACACAGAAATCACTTAATATTCAGAAATCACCACTATTATAAGATATGTAAACAATTTTAATATATCATAATGCTGTCTAAGAAGGTATTGCTTTTATTGCTCAGAGCTTATTAAACTTAATGCATGAACTAATTCATCTTCCTTTGTGCTTGATACTAAAACAAACAAAATTCAAGCTAGTTGCTCCTAGTCAAACTACCCTGCTAAGTGCCTTTGCTCCTAGGCATGTCATCTCATCAGAGATGCACCTGTGATGTTATTAATAACTTTGCAATAACCAACTGGGTGATTCCTATGATTTCACTTTGGTTAGCAGAAAGACCTGAGTGATGGCACTGGTAACTCTGGAACAATGCTACATTTTATAGAGATTACAAATTATGTTCTACACAAAGACCCCTTGAAGACATACAGCCCAGAGCAGTGGTTTGTTTGCTACCTTGGTAACTAAGATCTGATAAAAATTCAATGGGTTGCATTGTCACAGGCAGATAGTGACAAGGCTGCACAGCATGACCATTGAAGAATCTAAACTATTATCTCATTAGTGTTGGGCAAACAATGAAAATTCCATTTATATTTAATAGTTGTCCCTATAAAAGAAATAAAACAAAGGGAGAAGAAGCAATGACCAACAACCAGGTAAAGCATTAACCAATTCTATGCTTGTATGTGCTAGATAGTGCTCATTCAAGAAATAAATAGAAACTGGAATTAACCACCTACAAAGGCACTCTACAATCCTCCATCCTGATAATATGAACTCAGTAAAACATCTTATAATTTTCCAGAAATCACTAGCAAATAGTCTATCAATCTTAGGGAAGGCTAATAATGAATCGTGGAGTTCGGGGAGCAGATCTTCCTCTTGCGGGTTTTTGCCTCACAAGGTTGGAAGAATAAATTTTGTGGACTAAAAGGACTTGTTAATGAAAGAGTGGAAATTTATTGAAAGCAAATACAGACTCCCATGTAGGGAGAGATTCCCAAGGGGATAACCCACTAAGCCCCCTTTTTAAGGTTTATAAATGCTGTAGTTCTTTGTCTTTAAATTGGACCCCTTCCCCATTTTGTGACCCTGTGCTTTTCTGATTGGTCACTCTTCTGTAGAATATCAGGTTCAGTCCAAATCCATGAGTTGCGCCTAGTGTCTCTCCCCCTTATCTTGCAACATTCCTCTCTATCTCCTGTGAACGTGTTTCCCTCCTCCCAGCATCTGTGGCATTTCTCTATCCTCTGTGAAAGTAGGTTTCCTTCTTCCCCATACTCTGATTTTTCTTTATCCTCTGTGAATGCAGGCTTTCCTTTCCCCTTATCTGGCAGCACTTTTTTATTCTCTTAAATGTACACAAAGCCGTCACCTATGCATTCCTCCCCCGTGGGCCCTCTTTGTTCCTAGGACTCCCTAAACCTTCCTATTTTATCCCTCAAATTCCTTGCAATAATAATATTGTGTATGCGAATAACAATGGCAACATAGCCTTGAGAACGAAACATCTAAGCTGAGACTTAAAGGATCACAAAAATTAAGCCAAATGAAAAGAAAAGGGAAAATGTGTCCTTGCACAGTGCACTTGGTATGGGGAAAGCCCTAGAGGATAAAGCTCAACGTATTGAACATAATATAGAATTGTGGTATGGCTGGATGAATAAGTAATGAGAATTGAGAACTTCCTTCCTGGCCTGCAGAAAGCAGCTTTCTTGCCTGGGGATGAGTGTGTGGGTGGTGGTGGTGGTACTATTTGCATCATGACTTCATCTAACCCTAATTAATTCCTGAAGGTTCCACCTTCAAATACCATCATATTGGTGGTTGGGGCTACAACATATAAATTTGGGAGGGGGACACACAAACTTTCAATCCATAACACACATATATTACACATGCACGCACACACACACACACACAACATACAAAAATGTTAACAATGGTTATGATTTGAAATAGGAACTGAAAGTCCAAATAGGTTCTAATAATCAATATTATATCTTTCCTTTCTTGTCATAAAAGTCCTCTTGGCATGTTTCTGTGTTTATGCTAGTGTGTTACAACACACATTTATTCCCTCCCTCCCTCCTTTCTTTCCTTCCTTCCTTTCTTCTTTTAATTGCTTTTAATTGCTTTAAATGCCTCTTCTTACGTAAAGCTCCTACATCTCACTCTGAGATCAATTTTCTTTGAACAAATCTTTTTGTTATTATAGTATAGACATACCTTTATAATGATCTCAATGCTGTATGAAGGATTGTATGAACTTCCTTAATGTAACAGTTTTTATTTTATTATTTATGTATGAGGCTAAGGCCATTGAACATAGAAGTTAAGCCCATGGATTCTGAAGTCAGAAGGGCTGAGTTCACTTCCTAGTTACATTGTTAGTAGTGTTGTAAGCTTGGACAATCAATTTAATCTATCAATGCTATGGTCTCATATCCATAAAATGAGGGAGGTAACCATAGTACTTCACTGACCTGTTATAGGAAATCAATGAGTTCATGTGTGCAAGCACTTAGAAGTGTTTGCACATACAAAATGCCTAATAAATGTCAGTTACTATCACTATTATTTTATAGTGTTTTTTATTTCTAAGGAAATATTTAATCACCTTCTAGACTGTTTAAAGCTATTTGTTATTGTATTTTTACAATTGTATGTGTTATCTACCAGGATACTTGGTTTTAGAGTTTAGCGGTCCCTCTCTCTAGAGGTACCTGATTGACAAATTTTCTGTGAAAATATCTTTCCTGGTCTACATAACTGTATTTCATTCCTTGCCACTTTACCACTTTAGTTTTATAAGCTATAATATTTAATTCCAATCTTTGATAAATATATAGAGTCAGCCACTCTCTTCCAAAATTCTTTTTAAAAGTCATTATGGTTTAACTAAAAAAAGAAAAAAATTCCTTTGTTTGTTTGTTTGTTTATTTATTTATTTATTTATTTATTTATTTATATTTTTGTTGATTTCAGGGAGGGGAGGGAAAGAGAGATAGAAGCATCAATGATGTGAGAGAATCATTGACCTGCTGCCTCCTGCACACCCCACACTGAGGACTGAGCCTGTGACCCAGGTGTATGCCCCCACTGGGAATTGAGCCATGATCTCCTGGTTCATAGGTCAATGCTCAACCACTGAGCATACTGATTGGACAAAAAATTTCTTCTTTTATTTCTCCCTCCCTCTCTTTCCTCCCAAGGCTTTCAACATATTATTTACTCTTGACTTTAACTTTCAAAAAATCAAGAACTGCAATTTCATGCAGCCTTGTCGTATTCCTATGTGCATTCACTGAACGTGATTGTGGTCAGTAGGTCTGGCGAGTCTTGGCAATTGCTTCATCAAACTTGCAGTGGAAGGAATATTACAGTGGAAGTCAGGGCATCTATGATCAAGTCTGAGGTGGTCCAGGGTATAACTTGTGCAAGTCACATAATCACTAAGTATCTTTTTTTTTTCCTAAGAGATGAGAGAATGCAACTGGAGACCTCTAAAGTTCCTTTTAGTCTAGAAATTCTTTGACTCTGGGAAGACAGCTTATGTCCATGATTAAGTCTTGACCTGCAGTGAGTTTTGAAGCCCAGGACAGGAAATTATAAATGCTATTTATCCCTATTCTATAGTGTTAATAACAAGATTGCTGACATTTGCTCTGCCTGTAAATTGTACTTGCCTTTGTTGAAATATGGAAGGGATTGCTACTATAGCTTATGTGCAAAATGGTGGGTGTGAAATAGCTAAATAGTAAAATATTAAAACCTTACACTTCTACAACTAGCAAATTATCTTGCAAATGGTTCCTCCCAGCCCAAGAATGATGCTTATACTGAGGGAAAAAAAAGGTATGTTGATAATTGGAAGACATTTCATTTCATTTACAACTATCTTAATGATTACCAAGATTGTGCTTGGTGCTCATTTCTACTTAGTGAACTTATAATTTGTTTAACTAGAACAGAGAGTATTTTAAAAAGGTGGTTCATATTTGCTCCTGTTGCTCAGCAATGGAATCACCTTAGAAAGATTCCTTTCATCTTCTCTCTTTAGTCTATGCTTAAATGAAGAAGCTATCCAGATAAGCTTTCAGAAGTGTAGTTCTCAAAAAAAGCTCTTTTCACTTTTTAAAATTGTGTGGGTTGAAAAACTCTCCATGCTGTCAAGCTTTTCATGACTAATAAATGTTACCTGTATCAAGTCCTCTAATTATCTTCAAGCTTTTCGATTTCAGAGCCAGCAATTTCATTATTTTACCATCTGCCAAAGAGTGTTTTTTGGCAGGGTTCAGAAGAAAGATAGGCAATGTGGAAAACTTGACTAATTAAATACTAAGCCTAAGTACTAAAATTATACTATGGAGTTTTACTTAGGCCAAACTGAGACCTCATGTGGTACTCCTAGGTCCACGGTGAATGTAAGTGCTTTCTAGGCCTAGCCATTGACCATGTCATTCACACCAAGGGAAATTAAGGAAGAAGCAAGGAAAATTTTCTGTGATGGCTAGTGTTTGATTTCTTTAGAGAGTAGTTTATACTGAAATAACTTCTAATGTGAGGTTATTAAAAATAAAAATTTAATAGAGAAAGCTAAGAAGATAAACTAATAAATTAAAAAAAACATTTTATATTCTCCTGGAAATAATGTCTTCTTTGAGACTTAGGGTGTTTTTATGATCCTTATAAATTTTATTCTGTCCTTCATCACACAGGGGAATGTAAGTATATGAATTTTAGACTTCCCAAATAGTTCAGATATCTAATAGACTAGCTAAACTGCTTCTGACCAGAAATGCTGTAGGTATGCTCTTTTATCTAAAGTAGACACTTAAGTAGTCCAATTCTTTCTATGCCATGCTACCATTTTAATGGAGAACTGATGGGGTAGCATGCCCTGTGCACTGTTCTGAAAAGATTGGCATTGATACTCAATGAAGCTCTAACTGTTCGCAGGTACTCCTGCAATTCTTTGTCTTTGAACCTGGATTTAAACTCAAATTCTGCCAAATGCCACCTAGCCCGGAGGAAACTATTTAATCTCTCCTATGAGCTTCAGATTCTGCCTCTATAGAGAAGAGATAATAACAGTACTCACTTCAGCAGATTGATTTGACAATTAAATTAGTTAATAGATATGCAGCACTTAAAATAATGTCTGGCACATAGTAAGTCCTCAATAAATTCCACTTACATGTAAAACATTATATCATTTGATATAGAAATTGTATTAACACATACTCAATGGGCAAAAACTAAAACCATTTCCCCTTAGAACAGGAACAAGACAGGGATGTCCACTCTCACCACTCCTGTTCGATATAGTATTGGAAGTATTAACCATCGCGATTAGACAAGAAGAAGAAATAAAAGGCATTCAAATTGGAAAAGAAGAAGTAAAACTGTCCTTATTTGCAGATGACATGATATTGTACATAGAAAACCCAAAAGACTCTATTAAAAAACTATTAGACTTAATAAATGAATTTGGCAATGTAGCAGGATACAAAATTAATACCAAGAAATCTATGGCATTT
>PVJC01043604.1:0-14451 GCA_004026665.1 Murina feae
AGATGCAGCTGGGGGCAGGTCCCCAGTGGTGACACACACACACACACACACACACACACACACAAAAGGCGCCTGGCAGACTGGGGCCATCATAGGACATCCACTGAGGGGTCCCAGACTGTGAGAGGGCACAGGCCGGGCTGAGGGACTCCCTCCACCCCGAGTGCACAAATTTTTGTGCACCGGGCCCCTAGTATATTGATATGATCCATGCCAGCTAGGACTGTAGGACATAGAGAAGAGTGGAGAAGGGAGAGAAATGAACTGGAGAGTCAAGAAAAACATCCAGTTCCATTTCCATGGCCAACAAAAGCTCATGTAACAGACTGGTAATAGATATTTTCCTTTGTGTATGCCTCCTACTTCCTTCTCTGAGACCTACAACCATCCTGTCATCTCATATTCCCTCAGTGGTTTGTCACTGCTGTTACTAAATTCTTCCCACTGGGCTTCCTTTCTTAGCTTACTCATTATCTCATTCTTTATTTCATTTATTATTTGGCCGATCATAAAACTGAGGCTTAGCATTACCACATCTTAAGTGACAGTCAGGGATCAAACTGAGACATATCCAATTCCAAACTATAGTATATTACTAGTGTCTTAAGCCCTCTGGAATTCAGTACATTTGTTTATGAAATGAGTAGGATGCAATAGCATAGATTCTCTAAAATTCCTTCAGCATCTAGCATTTAGTTCATTTCTGTTATAAATATTAATAGTGATATAAGCCATATGTATCTGTAGAAGAACTATTTATAAATTTGCCCTATTTGGGAGCAATTTTCTTTTGTGCTTTATGAAATGTCAAGAATACATAGTTATTTTTCTTTTTTTTTTTTAGATACCAGGCATTTTAAACATCAAGCCGAGATTACAAAATACTCCACACTGGGGTACACTTTCCAAACAATTTAGTCATTTTGAAATGTAAATTTGATAAGCAAAAGCAATACAGACACAGTTACAGTACTCCATGCAGTGCCATGAGCAGGTGTAAATGAGTCCACTTTGTGATAAGAGTCGGCACCTGTTGGAGAGCAGCATATGGAAGTAGCCTGTTAGCAAAATCATAGACAGCTAGAATGAAAGAGAAGATATTGGGAAGAGAGAACTGAAGTGCTATCTACCAATGATGCACATCTGTAATCATGGGTTAAAGACTATAACAAGGAATTTCTGCTAGCTTTGTTTAGTGTTCACCTTTTCAGTTTTGCCATGTCAATTAAAACCTGAACTGTTGGAATTATTTATTACTAGGGGCCTTGTGCACAAATAAATTGTGCACTCGTGGTGGGGGGGTGGGGGTCCCTCAGCCCAGCCTGTGCCCTCTCACAGTCTGGGAACCCTCGGGGGATGTCCTCCTGCTGGCATGCCTGGCCAGCCTGGGTGAGGGGCTGATGGCAGTTTGCAGGCTGGCCAAGCCTGCCCCGCCTGCCCCACCCACCCCACCACCTGCGCCGTACCTGCCTCCGTGGCTGTGCTGCCGGCCTCCATCTTGGCTGAGTTAATTTGCATATAGCGACTCTGATTGGCTGGTGGGCATGGCTTTGGCTGGTGGGCATGGCTTAGGCATCCCGGAGAAATGGTTAATTTCAATATTATGCTTTTATTAGAGTAGATGGATACCCTGCCTAGTCATACCCTGGTGTTGAAAAGGAAACTCTCAATATATCTAAGACTATATTCTAAGGTTTCCTGAAAATGAGTAATTATTTTATTACTTATCTTTTTCTTAGTAATACATTTTGATTTTTTTTATAACTCAACAAGTTCTTAAGCATTAGTTTGAAACAAGATATTAAAATCTATCTATCATATATATATATATATATATATATATATATATATAATCTATATATATATATATATATATATAGAGAGAGAGAGAGAGAGAGAGAGAGAGAGGTAATATGAAAATTAACTGGGACATCATAGTAGTCATGGCGAGCTCAGGAGGAGGCTGCATGCGCAGATGGGCAGAGGGGACTGCGTGCACGGTACGGCAATCCACAGCTAGTGTGGGCTCAGAGATGGGGGGCCTGCCCAAGCTGCCACAGCAGCTAGAGCAGGCCCAGAGAGGAGACAGAGATAGGGGGGCTGGACCAAGCCACCACGTCATGGCTGGAGCAGGCCCAGAGAAAGAGACAGGGGGGCTGATCCTAGCAGCTGGGTGATGGGATGGCACCTTTTCCTGATCAGCCCAGTTGCCTCCCATAGAGGAGCAGGTCTAAGCCACCAGTAGGACATCCCCTGAGGCCTCCCAGACTGTGAGAGGGGGGAGGATGGGCTGAGGGACCCCCCTCCAGTGCATAAATTTTGTGCACTGGGCCTCTAGTTTAATTTATAATGTATAGGTAAAGAAATCCCCTTTATGTAATATGGTTTTTGATTCCATTCCTTAAAGTATTCTAATTTTTCTTTGAAGAACAAAAGTGTGTTTATCTTTCAGCAAGTTTTAACAGATAGAAATAATGAATAATATTTTAAGCCAAACCCTGAATTAGGATTCCTATAATAAATGCCATTCCTTTAGCAACAATCCAATATAAAAAAGCCTTGAATCTTTTTTCAAAAATTATATTAAATATATTTTTAAAATTGTATTTGCCATAATTTATTAATTGTTCAATAAAAGGATATAAGAGTTGTATTCAGAATTAAAGATGCTCTTCTGAAGAAAGCAAAGAAATAATTTACTGACTCATTTTGACATATTTTGTGAAGAAATCAATATATTCATAATGTTACCGCTATATAGGTTATTGAGAACAAATATTAATCAAGAAATACCAAGATAATTCTGAGTTAATATTCAAAATGTTTAACAACAGCTACATTGTATATACCAACCAACCAGAAATGATTTTGAGCATTAAGCAGTCATTGGGCTGAAAAGGTAGGTGCCACCTGATTTATTAGCCCTAGTGGTAGGTACCATTATTTTCCCAACTTTTTAGATGAGGAACTGAAACATAAGGATTAAATATTTTCTCCAAAGTCTATAGCCAATATATAAGGTTGACACCTTGTCTATTGAACCTAAATCAAGCTCTCAAATCACTGTACTCAAATCACTGCATAGACATTGGCTATTTCTGTGGAGGGCTTTGGCAAATGTTGAACAATGTTTATTGGACTGGAGGAATTGCCCGTAAAGTCAATGTAGCCTAATAAATCTAGGTATGACTTTAGGATTTGGATTCTAAAACCATAATTTAGCAAAGTAGGAAACCAAAGTAGGAAACATTAGGTTCTGAACAATATCTGGAGATGATCGCCTGTATATATTCTCCATTTCAAACATAAAGATAGACCAATTTACAAATAAAATTGAAATAGCTCATTCTTTAGTATCCACATAGGTAAACACAGAAGATACCTGAAGACTGTTTGGTGGTTAAACTTACATTTTCACACTTTTTCAGCAAAAATAGAAGGATTGCTAATAAGGGCAGATGTGTAAAACTCTGACCAATAAGCATCCAAAAAGTGACGTCTTATACACGTTTTCCCACTCTGACTTTTTCAAGAATTAAGAAAGAGAAGATTGGGGTTCCAAGGAAATGTTGCATACATAGGTTATTCCTTTTGTTACTAAATATTTTGGCTTTAAGTTGGACTTTATATATGTCTTATATAGCATAGCCTTCATGCATTGCTTGCTTATCATGTAATCCAAGTTTTCCATCTACATTTACATTGTTAAAACAAGACAGAGTCACTTATGCAAAGCTCTGTATTATCAAACTGAAACAATTACAGTTTTGGCTTTTTCAAAAAATGTGTTTTTATACCAGTCAATCAGGAATCTGATGGTCAGTTCCAGTTAGGTAACCTGCCTGATAAACTCCTGACGTCGCTTAAAAGAAAGTAACTTGCAATAACCAACCTGCTTTTTGCCTACTGTGATTTCCTTGTTCTTGCCCCCTTTAACTTATAAAAAGCCTTGTATTTTATCCGGCTCTTTGGAACTCCTGTCTCACTGCTAGATTATATGCTGCCTGACTCATGAACTGTGGAATACAGGCAAGAAGATGTTTTTAAATTTGCTCAGTTTAATTTTTTTAAATCAAAACATATATTGCATTTTGGGTTTTTTTAACATCATAAATAGTTTACATATTTGGATTTAAAAATTAAAAAGTTCATTCCTTTTCTAAATCTAAACCACCTTATTCCTTGATAAATTTCTACTGGATTATTTTCTTTTGCATTTCATGGGTCTAGTCAAAATAATGTGAAGATTCCAGGGAATAGCTGAACATTATTCCTTTAAGATTTACCCCACCCCCAAATAAAATAAAATATAAAATAAAATAATAAAATAAAAGAAGGCATATTAGGGATATGGTAGGAAAATCCATTCTATTAGCTAACTTGCCTGATTTGAGGTGTCAGAGTTTATGATTTTGTGATGAGCTTCAAAGATAGCCTAGCTGAACTGTTGAGGACAAACCCTTACTGAGTCAACCAAGAATTTTTTAACCAAAAACAGCAAACTCCAGTGCCATTTAAATGTGTATATTTTTAAATAATGTTTACCCTCCTTTGATTTCTCTTTTCTACCTTTCTCCCTCATCCCCCATAAATAGAAGATTCTGTAATGATTTGCCTCTTAAATATATCCACAGGCAAATATTCTGGAAGGAACCAACCAAACAAACAAACAAAAAAACCCCAACAAAACAAAAAAAGACCTCTTTCTTCATTAATGTACATTAAAGTGGCGTGAAGGGCTCCTTACTACCCATTTGACTGCTCATATTCATAGTCTAATAGCATATTGGATTATTTTCTTCAAGGCTCCCTATTTAAAAAATTCAATGTTCTGCTAGACTGAGCACAGACTGATAACAGTGTAAGGCTTGCTAGACCCACAACTGGACGCCTCAGAATTGGAACCCAAGGCTATTCCTATTAATGAAGAGAGGTAAATAAGGGGAAAATACAATTACATATATTTCATTTGCAGTCATGAGGAATTTTATTAATTTTTTTGGGAAAAGAAAAATATAGCTCAAGCTAAAGAGGATATTAATTCAAATAAAAGGATTAAAACTATCTCCTAATTACTTTTAGGGATGGATGAACTTGGCCATATTTTGGGTTTATTGAGTATCTCAAATGTTTCCCCAAATGTCTGAAGTTTAAAATATAAAAGCTACCTTCCTCAGCTACCTTTGTTTTACAGATATTGTGTAATTTATGGTAAATCCAAATTAAAATATTTTAATTTGATTTGCAACTAAGAAAATATTTGAGTTTATGCTTTTTCCTATTAATGCTTGAAGTTTAGTTTTACCAAGGCCTAAGACTTTTGGAAGTTTTATGTGTAAAGAAAAACATTTATTTTCAAGAAATAAATAAAGATCTTGCTATATGAATATCACATTTTTTATCAAATAAGGGAAAGAACATTTTTAAAGAATGCATATTAAGCATGGTTGTGTTGATATTGCTTTATACCGTATCTATTGGTTTGAATAAGAGTGTGATGCAGGCTTTCCAAATATCCTCTGAGTCTACCAGGATTTATGAAATAAAGCCCATTAAATAAAAGTGAAATTAATTTCAGTTTATGTCAATATTGTTAGGAAGCATTATGTTTACCACATTTACCACATTTTAAGTATAAAACAACAAGATTTTTTAAAGTATATGTTTGATATAAATTTAATGTCTGTACTAAATTTGATATAGTAGCAACTTTGTTAAGTAACTAAATAAACATAATCTTACTTTTAATACATATATATTTGGGTCTGGTCAAAATAATGTGAAGATTCCTGCAAGAACAGGGCTTCCTGAGCCAGAGCGAAGCAGAGAAGGAAGCAAAGCCCACCTCGGCTGCCCTCTCTGCCACCTCAACTCCCATCTCTGCTGCCTCAGCTCCCCCTGCCTCCCCCCGCCCACCGCTTCTCCCTCCCTTCTTCACCATCTCAACTGCCTCAGCTCCATTCCCTTCTCCACCACTTGGCTCCCTTCTGCAGCACTTGGCTTCCTTCTACGCTGTCTTTAGTCTTCGCTCTCCTCTGTATGCAAATTAACCTCCACATTGGCTGGGTTAATTTGCATATAGTCACTCTGATTGGCTGGTGGGTGTGGCTTGACTGGTGGGCATGTCTTAGGTGTCTCAGAGTGGTGATTAATTTGCATATTACTCTTTTATTAGAGTAGATTGTGAAAACAGGATCAGCAATAGGGGATTTCAGCATGATTGAATCAAGTATTTTTTATCTTATACAGAGGCCTCTTGCAAAAAATGATTTCTGCTCAACTAACCCATTTTTGTCATCATTTCTTTTGCTTTGGGGACTTATTTGGAACTCTATGAGAGTGCAGAAGTCCCCCCTTATTCATGGAGGATATATTCCAAGACCCCCAGTGGATGGATACCTACAACCATAGATAGTATGTGTGTGTGTGTGTGTGTATATATATATGTATATATATATATATATATATATATATATATATATATATATATTAAAGTTTAATGTCCTTGTCATTTATTTAAACATTTACCATGCAGCTTGAGAGCAGAGCTAACAGGATTCGTACAACAGCAAAAACTAGCATAAATTTCTTTTTCCTTCTTCACAATTTCACCAATATCTTAATGTATATCTTAGCACCTCCACATACAGATTTTTTCTTCCCTTATTAAGTTGAGATCTTTCACCTTTTCACTTAAAGGAAGCACTTATGGCTTCTCTTTGGCATATCCAAATTTGCAGCATCACGGCTCTTGTGCTTTGGGGCCATTAGTAAGTAAAATAAAAAATCTTTGAACATAAGCACTGCAACACTGTGACAGTGGATCTGATAACTGAGATGGCTATGAGTGACTAAGGGGTGGGTAGCGCCTACAGTGTGGATACAGCAAAGGGGTGGTTCAGGTCCTGTGCAGGATGGAGAGGATGGCAGAGGATTTCATCATGTTACTTGAAACAGTTCACCATATAAACTTGTGAATTGTTTATTTCTGGAATCTTCTGTTTAATATTTTTGGACTGCAGATAACTTCAACTATGGGAGGCAAAACTGAAGATGAGAGGGGATGCAACTATACTGGCATATAGTCAGTGAACAATATAGTCACATGTTTTTTCTCTTCAATCCTCTTAGAAGAAACAAAAATGCCATTTTTACTCATTTTCCTAGTCAAGTACCCTGAAATATTTTATCTAGTTTGATATATTTCTTCAGAGGTGAAATATTACATTATATCTAAAAATACATTTTCATGTTTGGAGACACCAAAAGACTAGAATCAACTAAACAATGATTGGTTGTTTAATTCTAAGATGAAAGAAAAAAATTATTGGTGATCATTATACATTCAACCCCACCATGAGGCATCCTGAGATATTTGAGGTCAAGATATTTTTATTAAATACTCACCCAAGTTTTCCCCAGACTGCCTATGCCTCTTGAACACAGCAAACCCTCAGATCTGCTATGAACGGGTGATGGTGTAGGATTTCCAAAATCAATTCTACCATCTTCCAGCAATCTTTCTAGAGAGAATATGTGTGCAGCTACCACAAAGTTTCTCTAGATTTGAAGTCAAGATATGCTAAGGCTTGGCGAAGTTAAGGGCGGTTAACAGACTGCTTTTGTCTTCTCTTTAAAAAAAAATGTATTCTTCCCTTGGACCTTGGGCACATAACCTTATTACTTTATTCAAAAAGGTTATTTTTTTACCTTAATCTATATTATTTCTGTATCTGGCTTTTAAGAAATTACTTTTTTAAGAATATTTGGTTTATTGGTAACTTCACTGTTGTTTTGCTTTGTTTTTAATTACAGAATGGGAATGACCTCTAAAGCAGAAAAGGAAACTTGGAAATTATTGATGAATTGCTCACAACTGCTGAGGCTATAGGAACCCTGGAGATGTAGCTGCCATAACCCTCCTAATGTGACCCATTGCAACATAGCCATTAAAATGTGCTAGTAATATTTGACCTGTCTTATATTAACTCTCCTCTTCTTAAAACATCTTTGTGCTAGATGGAGTCTCAGGGTTTGTTTGTTTTTTTTAATGGCATTTTTTTTTTGCATATCCTTTATACTGCAATTTTAGGGTATGTTTTGAGTGATTTTTCAAAACTTAAACTTAAAACACCAGGATGTCTCTTACTGCTTTTCCAGAAATGCTATTTGCCCCATACTATTCAAGACAGGTTCAATGAAACTTGGAACTGCTGAAAACATTTACTAATCTCTTCCTGCTATTTGCAGTTGGAGGTAGTTGTTACACCCCTTTCCCACTCCACTCAGTGAAAATTAAAATTGACAGAAACAATTTCTAGAAGAAAAGTGGAAAACTGAACAAAGAAGTTGAAAATATATATCCGCTTTTCTTACATTAAGTTCCTGCACATTGTTACAAATTTGTTTCTATTTTAATGATATTCAAGTGTATGAAATACACACATTCAAAATGGAAAAAGCAAATCATATAAAATATCTTTTGGAATGATCAGACAAAACCAGTTTTGGATAATTCATTATGTATAAACTACATGTGAGTCAATTAATACTCAAGAGTCTTAGTAATAAAAGGTGAAATTAATGGACATGAATTGAAAAGAGTTTTAAGATCACAGTACATTACAACCTCTAAAACAAGAGTCCTCAAACTCTTTAAACAGGGGGCCAGTTCACTGTCCCTCAGACCGTTGGAGGGCCGGATTATAGTTAAAAAAAACAACACAAAACTATGAACAAATTCCTATGCACACTGCACATATCTTATTTTGAAGTAAAAAAACAAGGCAGCAAAAACACCCGGTGGGCTGGATAAACGTCCTCAGTGGGCCGCATGTGGCCCGTGGGCCGTAGTTTGAGGATCCCTGCTCTAAAACATCTTGTTTTGCCATGGTTTTTCAATAGTGTATATCAAATAATCTATAAAATATTATAATACTAGTGGCCCGGTGCATGGCAATTCATGCACTGGGGGAGGGGGGGGTGTCCCTCAGCCCAGTCTGCACCCCCTCACAGTCTGGGAACCATCATGGGATGTCCTACTGACAGCTTAGGCCCGCTCCCCATGGGGAGGCAACCAGCTGATCAGGTATATAGATACTTTCTGAGGGCAGCATGGACTCTTTCCTTATTTCTTTCCTCTGTGGTTGGAGAATAGAGGACTAAAAGTTGGAGACAGAACTGTGGTCAGGCCTGAGGCTTTTGTAGGCAGCAGAAAGAGAGAGAGGGCTAGGAAAAGTCTAGACATTGTTTCCTTCCTTCAGTCCCCTCCCTTCAATTTTTCCCTGTGAGGTGGACACTCGGGCCTTGGACTAAACAGGAGCCCAGCTACGGTGGGGTTCAACCCCCTCACTTCTCAGCTGAACATACAGCCGCCACACATTCCAAATGGGGCTGTTTTCAAGTGGTTAAAGCACTGGGAATTCATGCCTCCTGGTCTTCCCCTTTTCAGTTTCCTCCTTGGGTCTGCTGCAAACTTCACTGAGACACCAAAGCAGCTCTGCCCTGGTAGTTCTGCACCGGCCACCACCCGGGCCCTGCCCGAGGTCTCCATGACCACAGTCTGCCCTCAGGGAGGTCACCCAGAGCCCATTCCCCTGGGCAGATGGGGCAGGAGTTTAGCTTGGAGAGCTGGAGGAGGATGGCAGAATAAGAGTTAGTATGAATCAGCGCCTGCTCAACCAGACTTCCTAAGCTCCTCACCATGCCCAGGGTGGGCCCCTCCCCTGCACCAGGAGGATCCTGGCTGAGGTACCCTCTCTGCACCCAGCACCCTCCTCCCTGTTCCACCACTGGGGGACGGGAACAGCTCGCAGTGCAGCATAGGGCTCCAGTGGCCCCTACCTCCTCCCCCTTCCCAAAATGTGGGGCGGGTATACAGAAGCTTGTGGCCACCCCTGGGCACTGTGTATGGAGATACCACTAGCTGCTGAGCCACCATCTGGTTTGGGACCTGTTTGGGCTGGGGTGGCCTCAGGCTCCCGCTGGCCCCATTGAAGCCAGACTCAGCTTGGCTGGCCACCCCCACTGCCTGAGGGCTGCACGTGCCCCATGGGCCTCATTGCCCTCATGACTCACCATGGCCCAGTCATCCTGTCCCAGGAAGTGGCTGTCCCGATCACCATGGCTCACTCTCCTGTGCAGTGGGGCCTGTCTGGCAAGCCACCAAGGGGACCGAGGAGGGATGCGACGGCCGGGCGCAAACAGGGAACTTGGCGGTGTAAACACAGCTCCCCCATTCCTTGCCGGCCCATTCTGCTGCATTCCCAGATCCCCAGGCGCCCCTGCCTGGCACTGCACTCTCTGGCCTGTGCGGGGGAGGGGAGCGAGGCACCTGGCGTTGTGTCCTGGAGGCGGCCCTCACTGGCTTGGAGTCCCAGTGGTCAGTCAGGGAGGGATGTGGGGTGCCATGAGGAAGAATCATGCAAGTCCCCACTGCAAGACCCCACCTCTCTCTCTCTAAGAGAGATCAGCAGTTCAGCCAGCTCAGAATGCTGTGTGCGCAGTCTGGTGTTTGGTCGAGCCTTTGGTCATTTTGGGTGTTATGGACACTGGCCCTTTATATCTAAACTAATAAAAGCATAATATTAAAATTAACCGTTTCTTCGGGATGGGTAAACCATGCCCACCAGCCAATCAGAGTGACTGTATGCAAATTAGTTCAGCCAACATGGAAGCTGCCACTCACGGACCTGAGTAAACGGCAGCTTCCATTGCAGCAAGAGTGAAAGTGAAACTATTTGCGGCCCACTCCGCTTATCCTGGCTCAAGGCAAAACATATTTGCAACAAAATATCAATCATAGAATCCTCGCCTTGGGAGCTGAAGGAAACAGCAGGCCTGGCCTGACTACTAAGAGTAACATTGTCTCATTCTAGAAGCGGAGAGGTGAAGCAGAGAGGAGGTTTGTTACTAGGCCCCGGCTTAAAGGAACAGTGCATCAATTATAGAAGATAAACTAACCCCACAAACCTGCTTCCAGCCAGCCTTGCTGGGACATTGGGTCAATGGGAGCTGTGGGCAGCCTTAAAGCCTGAAAACGCCAATCAGCCCATTACCTATGCTGGCCACACCCCAATGGGGTGAGGGACGTTACTGGGGAGGGGGGGCATTGCCAGCCTGCAAACAGCCATCAGCCCCTCACCCAGGCTGGCCAGGTACCCCAGTAGGGACCCAAAACCTGAAGGGACTGTGGGCAGCTGGAAAATGCCCCTCAGCTCCTCACCTAGGCTGGCCACACCCCAGTGGGGTGAGGGACATTACTGGGGGGCTTGGCCAGTCTGCAAACAGTCATCAGCCCCTCACCCAGTCTGGACAGGTACCCCAGTAGGGACCCAAAACCTGAAGGGGCTGTGGGCAGCCTGCAAACAGCCATCAGCCCCTCACCCAGGCTGGTCAAGCACACCAGCAGGTGGACATCCCCAGAGGGGTCCCAGACTGTGAGAGGTCACAGGCCGAGCTGAGGGACCTCCCGAGTGCACAGAGCGTCTGCAGGGCAGAACAGCGCAGGACCCAGGACCGGTGAGTGGGAAAAAGGTGGTGGGGGCAGGGGGCCTGCTTGGCGGCTCCTCAGGCCCTTTAAGGGGCACCAGGGCGGGTAAGAGGTGGCGAAGGGTCAGTGGCCTGCTTGGCGGCTTCCCAGGCCCTTTGCGGGGCACCAGGGAGTGGGAAAGCAAGGCAGCAGGGTACTGGGGAATGGGAAAGAGGCAGCGGGGGGTGTCTCGGCCTGCTTGGCGGCTGCCCAGGCCCTTTGCAGGGCACCGGGGAGCAGGAAAGCAAAGCTGCAGGGGCTGGGGTCCTGCTTGGCGGCTCCCCAGACCCTTTGGTGACACCGGGGAGTGGGAAAAGAAGGCAGCAGGGGACCAGTGAGTGGGAAAGAGTCGGCAGCCTGCTTGGCAGCTCCCCAGGCCCTTTGGGGGGCACTGGGGAGCAAGGAAAGCAAGCTCTTGGGGGCTGGGGACCTGCTTGGTGGCTCCCCAGGTCCCTTCCAGGGATTAGGGAGCAGGAAAAGGCTGGCCTGACCATGAGGTGGGGTTTTCCCAGCTTTCTGGTGGCTGGAAGAAGATGGGCAGTTGGCAAGCTTGGCAGGCAGGCAGCACCCAGCCCTGGCCACAGCTCAAAAAAGAGAACAACATGCAGGGGAGGGCAAGAGTCTGAGAGATCACACAGGAGGACTGTTCTGAGCCTCAGATGCGGTTGGGGGCAGGTCCCCAGTGGCCACACACACACACACACACACACACACACAAAAGGCGCCTGGCAGACTGGGGCCATCATAGGACATCCACTGAGGGGTTCCAGACTGTGAGAGGGGGCAGGCTGGGCTGAGGGACCCCCCCCCCCCCCTGCAGGAATTTTGTGCACTGGGCCCCTAGTGTATATATATCTATGTTTTATTTTAATTATATCTTAACAATAAACATACATAGAAATAACTAACTTTTTTCCCATTTAAAAGCTTATACAAATTGTTTTATTTCTTTAATAAGTGTAAGAAAAAGTATGATTTTCAAACATAGATGCTAAAATTTACATTTTATCTCAGGTTTAATTTGGATATTAAATGTAGAATGAAATTTAATTTCTTGTACAAAATAAAATATACGTTGATTTCAAGGTCTTATTTCTAGAATTCTAATATTTTGTTTTAAAATGCTTTTTATATATTTTGATTTTTTTCATTGACAAATGAGAGAGTTTTAGTTATTTTTGTAAACCCTTCTCAAATAACAGTAAAGATGGACAGTATTGAATCTTACAAAATAAAAAATGGGCATAATTATAACTTTTTGTGTGTCTCTTTTTTATGAGATATGACAGACAATTTGATGTGAAATAGAATAATTTCTACTACAAAACAATTGATGATCTCATTAAGATTATTCTGAAACATTATATTTCTTTTAAAAATTGTTTTCTAATATCAGTGTTCTTTATGCTATTTAAAATATAGCCTATTGTGGCATAGGTTAAATAATACGTGAGCAGGAAATGACTGAAATAATTTAAATAGATGTTTAAGTAGATGTCATGGTGAAAACACCTGGGACGTCCCATGCTGCTGAGGTTCATCTAAAGGTGGCCATTGCCAATCCATCTGATCTCTAAAAATACATCTTACATTCAGCCAACATGCCTAAGTGGATTCTAAGTTTGTAAAGGGTTCTATTTGAAAAGGGGAGAAAATAAAATTTTTTAATTAAAAAAATTATCATTATCAGTGTTTCTTTCCAGTTCACATTTACTACCACCACTACCTACCCTGTTTAGGAGTTAAAAACCTGTTATTCCAAGTTATTCTTGGGAGCCTAATACTGGATTACTGTTTTTGACCAGGATCAGAAATGTCTCAAGTAATCAAAACATATTTTAACATCTATGTTTTGATTTTTCTCTCATCCTTTATTCATTTTTAATGAAATACAATAATCTAAAATAAACCACAGAGAAACAAAGGAGAAATGAATTTGCAGTCTAGAAATTATACCAAAAGAACATCTCAAGTGCTAGAAAACATCCTCCGTTATAGAATGTCCAGGGTTTTTGCTTATTTTTTTGTTTTCTTTGATTACTACTAACAGAATCAGAGAATAAAATACAAGAGTACATCCATTACTAAACAATGAAGACCTAGTACAAATATTAGTATATTTAGCTCCTATTTAATATGCTATACTAAAGATATTCTTGTGTATTTTTGGATACTGGAATCTTCTAAAAATGGCCACAACTTTTTTTGTTACCACATGTTGTTATTGAACTTTGCAACTCTCCATTAAGTGACAGTTCCTTCATTTTTAACTTGAGCCTTTGCAACTGCCGTTACAAATAGAGTTGCTGGAATTGATGTTGCAAGACTTCCATAAAAGGTGACATGCCTTCTACATGGTTCTCTCATTCTCTGGACACTTGTCATTAGAACTTGGCCATCATGTTCTGAGGAAGTAGCCAACAGCGTAACCAAGATTATTGTGGTTAGCCAGCAACAAGCACTATAAATGTGAGTGAACAACGTTTCAGATGCTTCTAACCCCAGCCTTTAAGCTACCCTAGTTGACACCAATTGAAGGAGAGATGTGCTATATTTCACCAAGTCCTGCTCCAATTATAGAGGGCTGGAGGGAGAGAATGGAAACAGTGGGAATGGGAAGAAAGTGATTAATTTCTTTGTGTTGCCTCTCCTAATGGATAAGCATTTACTAGTCTCCAAGGCTACACCTCATTGGGGGGCGGGGGAGGGGAACAAATCTCTACTTTAAACCTTGTAACCTATGTGATAAAATCCTGGTTAATGACCCTTTTCTATGCAATTAAGCCACATATTCATACCATCAGACAATCTAAATCTCAGATACTACCTATAAGGAGATACAATCAATGATTAACCTTTATATTATCTATCATACAAATAGATTTCCACTTATACAAATAGATTTCCACTATCTTACAATC